>JALPQI010031365.1:0-27484 GCA_025490895.1 Thaumatotibia leucotreta
TCGGTTTAAATATACCATTTAAGCTATAATGATAGCACACTGTATACGTTCAATAAATAGTTTGATCATCAAAATTTTACATAAAACGATATTTCGGTCATTCTCAAAATTTAAAGCCTAATTCAAGCTACCGTGTCATTTTTTGACAATGAAACAAAGTGACACGTTAAGGATTAATAGAACTGAAATTCCATTTGTAAAAAACGGTTACGGTAATTAGATCTAACTCTAAACTAAGATCTCTTCAATAAAAAATATATTTTTTACTAAAATAGACGTTCTAAGTTAAATAAAAGAATAAGACTAAAACTCGGCAAGGTATGTTTTTGACTGCATAATTGTTTATACAAATAACGTAAAAATACTGAAGTACCTAATGCAGTGTTTTTTACAAAATATCTATTGATTAAATCCAGGGTCTAAAATTAAAAAAAGCTTTTCAGTTTACTCTTCTACTTTTTTCTATTTAATCGGATAAAGATACTGAATGTTAAACGGATCACCACCAACACCACAAAAGCCACAAACTTCCCACAAATAAAACCACAAACCGTTTTTACAAAATAAAAAACTAAATTTATAGCTAAATCAACGAATAACTTCTTTACACCCATGATTGGCTAGGTCGATAACAAAAAAAACATACTTAAGCCGACACCAAAAATCACAAACGTTTATATTCTGTTGCGGAAGGCGAAAGATGTCATAAAAAAACTATAATGGATAATTTCGTAGCATAAAAATGTGACGTTAAATTTAGTTTTCATTAAAACCTGGTAGTCGACTCTTCTGAAAACGAAATTCAACGAGTTCGCAAAATCAATACAAAACAATTAGCGCAATAACAACCCAAATTATTAATTAGCACATCTATCACACTGATTGCAAATTGTTGGAGTTAATAATTAAACCCGCAAATCTAAGCTAATATGGAGCGGTTTGAGCCCCCTCAAAAGCGAAAGTATAACATGGTCCTACGTTTTTTACGCGCACCGTGCGCTCGGTTGTATATATAGCGAAGCAGCAACACACCACGCATCATTCGCATTCAGGACTTCACTTCAGTGCAACCTACGCGCAGCATCATGAAGCTCATGGTGTGTTCATATTCCATTGGTGATTTAAATCCAAGTGACAGTGACTTAGTGAAGTGTTCCCTATAGTTGCGCAACGCGGAAAGCTTTGTAACTGGATAATGGCAGTTTTAATTACGCTTTCGATTTTATCACACACCGTGTTGTATTTAGTACTTTTGTTTATTTTGTTTACAAGTCACTTTTAGTTTCAACTCACAGATCCGCCGGCTTCGTCAATCTTTAATCATTAGACAATGAAATTCAACTCCCAGATTAATTAACTCACGAAATCCGTTAGCGGCGTGATTGTAATTTTTTATTAACATAAGTGATTGTTCACAGCTCGTGGCTGCCAGTCTGGTGGCTCTTCTGGCCTTCGCACATGCGGAAGAGGCAAAGAAAGCAGAAAAAGAAGTGGCAGTGACCGACAACAAGGAGGCGGCGTCCGACGACAAAAAACACGAGAAACGAGGGCTCTTCGACATAGGGCTTGGGTACGGCCATGGAGGGCTTGAAAGCGGATGGGAGGGCGGCTACGGCGGATTCGGTGGAATCGGACATGGTCACGAGGAAGTTCACAAAACCATCACTGTGGTTAAGAACGTACCTGTTCCATATCCGGTAGAGAAGCACATTCCCTATCCAGTTGAGAAGAAAGTCCCTGTTCCAGTGAAAGTCCATGTACCGGAACCTTACCCTGTCGTCAAACACGTCCCCTACCCAGTCAAGGAGATCGTCAAGGTTCCCGTTCATGTCCCCGCTCCCTACCCAGTCGAGAAGAAGGTACCTTATCCCGTACATGTTCCCGTTGACAGGCCCGTCCCCGTCAAAGTATACGTGCCCCAACCCTACCCAGTAGAGAAGCACGTACATGTCCCCGTCAAGGTCCCAGTGCCCGCTCCTTACCCCGTCGAAAAGAAGGTCCCGTACCCAGTAAAGGTGCCAGTTCATGTGCCCGCTCCCTACCCAGTTGAGAAGATCGTGCATGTGCCTTACAAAGTGCACGTAGACAGGCCTTACCCCGTCCATGTGCCTAAACCCGTCCCCTACCCGGTAGAGAAGCCCGTGCCGTACCCAGTTGAGAAGCCCGTCCCATACCCCGTCAAGGTCCCAGTCGATAGGCCCTACCCCGTCCATGTGGAGAAGCCCGTGCCCTACCCAGTCAAGGTACCAGTGCCAGCGCCCTACCCCGTTGAAAAGCACATCCCCTACCCGGTAGAAAAACACGTGCCCTACCCAGTCAAGGTGCCCGTCGACAGGCCGTACCCCGTCCACATCGAGAAACACGTTCCCGTCCACATCGAGAAGCCGGTACCCTACCCGGTGAAGGTCCCCGTCCCAGTTGTCGTTCATGGTCATGGTCACGAGTATGGACATCATGAGAGCTATTAGAGGCTGCAGGAAGCCGAAACTGAATGTGATATGTAAATTTTAAGCTTAGCACGGTAATATAGCGCGCGATGGCCGAGCGGGGCGCCCTCAGAAGCATAGTAGCTCCCGCTAGATCCTTGGAGGTACCCCCGCTCGACCAATGAGCGCAACGCACTGAAATACTCCATTTAGTCTATTTTTTGTTTGTTGTGATTTTTGTTTAAGCTTAGCCTGATCGGTGTTATGTTTTGTTAGTCCTGAGTTGATGTACCTGTTATTTTATAGTTTTCCTTCTTCTTGTGAAAAGTATTTTTATACGAACTGAAGTTAATAAAGTTTGGCTTAGCCAAAAGATAATTGTACGCGCTTGTTTTATTCCCACAGTAAAATATTAAAATGTGTTATTTAATAATGGAGCGTTAAGCTACTCATTATGGTAATAAAAAACGTGATTATTAGCATTGTAGAGATTTACGAAATGGCATAATATGACCCAGATCTGCATCGCCAGTGCGCCTGCGTGGCGTAATGACGGACAATAAACGTACTACGATCTTTGTTTTGCGCAATATTTGCTATCTTTGCGTACATATAATTATTGAGCAGTATATTCTAAACGCAGGATTTCAATAGCGCATTAAAAACTGTAATAACACGTCATAAAATTGCAAGTTAGTGACATAGTGTCATTTAGAAGTAAATGGCGGTTACAAAATGTGGATGGTGATTTAGCTTGTTTGCGACAGACTGCATCGACCGAGGATGAGTGTTGCGAAAACGTAAAATTACAAATATGTAAGTCAAGTTAAAAACAAAGCTAAGTCTATGATTTGTTCACTCGGTGGTCGATGACAAGAAATGTCAGGATCGTTCAATGCAACAATCCAAAGTATTCCTTTTAACATTTTGTGGTAATACTTATTTATTATTTTGACCTTTAGTCACTCACGGCCCTCCCAGGCTATATGTTTTACATGTATGTACAGTTAAAAACCTGTTGTATGTAGTACTGATATATTAAAATAATAATGCAAACACAAACAAAACATGCCTATGTGGATAGGTTACGACTACATACAACAGGGGCTTTTCTTAACTTTTAATCTATAAATATGCGTTTTTATGTCATTATACCTAGATTATAAATATAAAATAAACCGTGAAACTCACGTGTATTTTCACTGCTCACGACATTTTCGGAGAGCCTAACCCCCTTATTCATAAACGGCTGCTAACTTAACAAACCGCTAATAATTGTTTGTCCCTTTTGCTCTTACGTATACACATTGTTAAGACCGAAAGGGACAAACAATTATTAGCGGCTTGTTAAGTTAGCAGACGTTTATGAATAAGGGGGTAAGTCTTCATTATCAAGCAGTGTAGGTAAACGTTGGTTCTTGATAATGACTTAAGTTAGTGACTTAATATAGTTTTCATAGTAATTATGTCTCAAGAAAGTTTAAATTCAAGTAGGTAGGCTAGGTAACCTGTGCCGTGTGGTGACGGCAATAAGAATACATTTGTCACCACCCCAACTCCTCCTGCGGGTGTCGTAAGAGTCGACTAAGGGATTGAAGTGTCACTGACCACTATTTGATAAATATTGATGATGGGCAGCAGCGTCATCATAGTGGACACATTACTGCGATCGCCAATCCGATTGCCCAGCGTGGCGATTTTGAGCATTTACCTACCTCCTCATGCGTTTATATGCATAGTTAATAGGAGAGGCCAACGTCTAGCAGTGGACTATCATAGGCTGATGATGATGAGGTAACCTATATTATTTGGGCTAGGTTATAAGTTGCATACAATGTTAGATATTCACAAATAGTGCTAGTATTACAGTAATACCAATGTAAATAAAAACTTTTCAACATTTTGATTTAGAATTCAAATGTTTCATGGTGTAACCGTTTGTATGTAGATATCGGGAATGCGATCATGTTCGCAATGTTTTATGGGCCCCATTATAATCCATTTCGTAATGGTATAGCAAACGTTGCATTATCACAAATAGGGTGTAAAAGATTGATGTACTTTGGTAAAGTGGGTGTACTATAATTACAGTGAATGAGTACGCAATGTAACGATAGGGAAAACGAATGCATTAGCAAATTTAACTGACGTCATCATCAGCCTATGTTAGTCCACTGCTGGACGTAGGCCTCTCCTATTAACTATGCGTATAGATGCATTAGGAGGTAAATGCCCATAATCGTCACGCTGCTGCCCATCAGCAATCAAATCAAAGAGTGGTCAGTGATACTTCAATCCCTTAGTCGATTCTTACGACACCCGCAGGAGGAGTGGGGGTGGTGACTTTAATGTATTCTTGCTGCCGTCAAGGCAAAGTCAACAATCGTTAAGGCTTTTATTATTATTATTTGGAGCCTGTCGTGTTCCACTGCTGGGCAAAGGCCTCCCCCCAATCTCTCCACTGGTCCCGGTCAAGCGCTGTGTGAGGCCATTCCTTCAAGAAGGAGTCCAGTTCATCCCGCCATCGCCGGCGTGGTCTTATAAATAAGGCTTAATAAATAAAATCATATACACTACAACCTGACCACTGACCAAGTCAGTTATCAGCCAAAAATAATAATAGTCGGAAGCAAATAAACCTTACACAAGTTCCTTTGAAGATCTGTCCTTGGCTACCAAGGAATGCTAACAATACACACACAGACAATCTGATAGCCGCGTCCGTCTATTACAACACTTTCGAGACACCGTTCTGCAGTGACGTGTGACTATACGGTAGGTGAGTGCGACTCGAACGTGGGGCTAGAAGAGTAGCGGGTTGAAAAATAAGGGAAAAATCGAGATATCTCGAAGAAACATGGCTGTAAAACGCGGGGCTTAACGTAAAACCGATACGCACGCACCTTGATTTCTAAATTTTTATAACTCCATAATTCAATGACATTTTTTTATTGCTATCATAATTCTACAATGACTCGTAGCTATACATTAAGCGAGTGCATCTGCATATAGTGAAGAATCATCAAACATTAGTAAAGAAACATGGTTATATCAAGAGGATTGAATAGTCGCACATTAGACAATCTCGCGTCCGTGTGGTACAACACCTTCGAGACACCGTTCTGCTGTAACGTGTGACTATACGGTAGGTGAGTGCGACTCGAACGTGGGGCTAGAAGAGTAGCGGGTTGAAAAATAAGGGAAAAAATCTAAATTGTTGTCTTTGTTGTCGTCCTAAGGCAACCCCAGAGGTGCAAAGGGCCTTCACAAGATCGTGCCACGCCTCTCTGTCCTCAGCAACACTTTTAGCCTCCTTCCAGCGTACGGAGCTCGTTTAAGACGGATCGCTGCCAAAAAATCGAGATATGTCGAAGAAACATGGCTGTACAACACAGTGTTAAAAGTAAAACCGATAAGTCAGCACCAGGATGCTTAGCCAAGTTGCCAATCGCTAACGCTTAGTAGCGTATCGTAGTTTTCGCTCTCTGTCGCTCTTTCATATTAGTGCGACAAAGACAGTTAGCTGCATTCCGTTAACGATTGACGATTAAGCGTTAGCGGTAGACAACTCGTCTGAGCACTCAGATATTTTGATTTTTTCATCATCATTGTCAACCGTTTATCGCCCACTGCTGAGCATATTAGGCCTCTCTTCTTGTACGCCACTGATGCCGGTCCTAAGCTAACCTCATCCGAAAGTGACCCGCATTCTTTCGAATACTATATATATAGTCCACCCATCGAGCGGACGGACGCCCTAGCCTACTACCGCAAAAATCGAAATTCGTAAATTTCGAGGATTTTTCTCTGTCACTCAAACGAAGGCGTCATTAGAGTGAGAGAGACAAATTCTCGAAATGTACGAATAACGTTTTTCGCGGTAGGGCCGCTGCGCTTCTCCCGTCTGAAAGCGGCCACCAATTCGTTAACATTTTGGTTCACCGTTTGCACCGTTTTGGCCGAGAACAATACTCGTAAATATTTGTAACAAGCTTAAATGATGTCGTAACCTTATAATAAACCTCGCTGGTTCCCTGGCCACACCACGGTAGCCCAGTTAACTTAGCCTCACTTACGTTGGCCACAACTGCCGACGCATGATATACACCGTCTAGGAAACGATAGCGAAAGCCTAGATCCAATATCTACTTAAAGTCATTATCATAATCTCAGCCACATCTGAATTTAAGCTTACGTCAGACATAAGAACTATCATCATCAGCCTATCCTAAGTCCACTGCTGGACGTAGGCCTCTCCTATTAACTAGGCGTATACACGCATTATAGGAGGTAAATCGCTCGGGTAGCGTAAGAGTCGACTAAGGGATTGAAGTGTCACTGACCACTATTTTATAAAAGATTGATGATGGGCAGTAGCGTCATTATAGTGGACACATTACTGTGATCGCTAATCCGCTTGCCCAGCGTGGCGATTATGGGCATTTACCTCCTAATGCGTCCATACGCATAGTTAATAGGAGAGGCCTACGTCCATCAGTGGACTATCATAGGCTGCTGCTGATGATGATGATGATTAAACACACGTGAGTTTAACCGTTTAGTTATAATACTTATAATTATACTCAGCCATTTCGACTACTGAAAATACTGAACGTAGGAATCTTTGGACCACTATACCGGGTCTCCCAAAGCATGAACGACATGAAGGAAAAGTACAAAAAAAATATCTTGGGACATTTTATACAAATCGGCTTAGTCCCAGGGTAAGCTCAATTAAGGCTTGTGATGTGGATACTAAGCGAAAACATTTATAATACATATATAAATAGATATATACAGGGTGTAATCGTTAAGTGTTGCCAGGCCATAATTCCGTAAATATAGCAGATACCAGAAAACTTCTAGCTGATATCAAAAGTACGTTACCCAACGAGTAAAATTACACTAATAACTTTTTTTAAATAAAATCAGAAATATCTCAAATATTAACTTCAAACCCTTCCATACATTTAGTACGTAAACGTTCATTCAAAGAGTAGTTTAATACGAATATTTTTTTATTTAGGAATAAATGTTAGATTAATTATTTCATAAACGGTAGTATTATTATTTTATTACAATGTATTCGTACAAATAACGAATCTCTAACAGTTTTATCTGTTATGACACCCGCCGTTTTTTAAGGCCAGTCGTCATACTAAATGTATGGGAGCGTTTTAACTTAGTATTTTTAATATTACTCCATCTATTTAGAAAAAGTTATTAATGCAATTTTATTCGTTGGGTAATGCACTTTCGATATCAGTTGGAAGTTTATTGATATCTGTTATATTTACGGAATTATGGCCTTATAAGTGTGGCCACACTTAACGATTACACCCTGTATACCTACTTAAATACATAAAGAGTCATGATATGACAAAGGAACAAATATTTGTATAAATACGAATTCGAACCCGTAACCTCCAGCTTCGTAGGCAGGGTCACTACCAACTAGGCTACGGATGCCGACAAAAAAAAGCGCCGTGTAAAAACGTAAACAAAAATCTTGTAGTAAATTAGCATACTACGCGCTATTATAAAGCTACTACAATGCCGACCTCGGGGTCATTGACACGTTTGTTCGAAATTTAAACATCGCAATCGTTATTGGCCGAGAACAATCGAATCCGATGGATTTATCGTCTTAGTCATTGTTGTGAGGCGCGAAATATGTGTGTCTGTAGACGGCGATGTTTTCTGCAGGATTAGTTATACATACACATTTTCAACACCTTAATTTTATTCAGGATTTTCTAATTTAACTTTAAACGTATTCTCCAGGACAAAAAAGAAAATTGATTATTCAGAATTTTTGAGGTAAAGATGACATTAATAAAAAGCGAATATATTATAGTCATTTCTAGAGAAAATATTTACGGCAATCCTAACATAAATGGATAAGTGCTACTTAGTCGGTGATGCTCTGCTCTTTGACATTGTTTTATTGGTAGGTTCTTAGTTAATTCATTTGTTGTCAGGTTGTCACAGTAGTAACATTTTTCCGTAGTAATTTCAACGAGAGTTATTACGCCTCTTTAGTCGAGTTAAGGTGGATTTAGACCAAGTGAGCAAATGCTCATTCTATCTCCCACTCTACGAAATCAACGAATATCGACGAATTAAATTTGTGTAACGATCGAATTTCGTAGATTGGGGATAGAATAAGTATTCACTCGCTTAGTCTAAATCCACCTTTAGAGTCGAGCCAATAATATTTTTCTATTTAAAGGTCAATTAGACATTTGGGTAAAAATCCTAAAAGACGATCAAATCAAACTACGAAATACCCTCTTCAATAAACCGAAGGAAACGTTATATCCATAATACTAAAGTACGCTATCGATAATTAATGATTGTCGATCTTAATGAAACAATGATTTTAATGATACGTCGCAGTTTTGCAACATTTGCACTGCAGTTTCGATAGATTATTTAGTATCGTTTATTATTTGAAGGCTGTCTTTACTGATCATATCATTCATCTTACATTCAAATTATGTTATTCGCAATTTAGGCGCAATAAGTTTCGCTATGTTTGGTTTCAAAACAAAAAAAAACCGGCCAAGAGCATGTCGGGCCATGCTCAGTGTAAGGTTCCGTAGTTATTCAAAAACGACTGGGCCGATTATGTTCGAAATAGTTTTATTTTAAAGTAGGTATTCTATAGGTCCACTACTCATGATTTTTTTCATATTTTTTGGGCCTACGAATCAAAAGTTAGAGTTAGGACACCATTTTTTTTCTTCTGGAGCGATTATCTCCGAAAATATTGACTTTAGAAAAAAACTTTGTTATAAGACCCTTATTATTTTTAAGAGAACTATTCAACGATACCCCACACAATAGGATTACAGCAAATAAAAAAATCATACCTACTTCTCCAATTGGGGAGGTACCCGCAAAAAATTGTTTTTTTAGTTTTTATTGTAACACTTTGTTCGCATGATTAATATGTAAACCTATACCAAATTGCAGATGTCTAGTATTAACGGCCACTGAGCTATGCTGCGGACAGACGGACAAATGGACATGGCGAAACTATAAGAGTACCGTTTTTGCCAAAATTATTGAATGAACCAATTTAAAAAAAGGAATTACCCGTAGGGACGCAAAATAAGACAGCGAAAAGAATTTTGACCCAACTATATCTGTTGGCGAGTGTACTTACACAGCCTTTTCTCCTTTATTTATGATCATCAGCCTATATTAGTCCACTGCTGGACGTAGGCCTCGCCTATTTACTTTGCGTATAGACGCATAGGAGGTAAATGCCCATAATCACCACGCTGGGCAAGCGGATTTGCGATCGCAGTAATGTGTCCACTATGATGACGCTGCTGCCCATCATCAATCGTGTAGAATGGTCAGTGACACTTCAATCCCTTAGTCGACTCTTACGACACCCCCAGGAGGAGATGGGGTGGTGACAAATGTATTCTTACTGCCGATACCACACGGCTTTATTTATAGTAGTGTTAAAAATATTTTTACGATAGACATTCCCAGGGTCAGTTGCAGCATTGACACAGTGCATCATCTTTGAGCCTACCATTTACCATCAACCAAACCTTGGCCTTCTTTGCTATGGTTTAAATACAGATTATTTAAATCAAGGGTGCATAACTTAATTTTGTACGGTTTTCAAGGTTTTATTTCAAGCTTAAACTTCCCTTCAAACATTTACATACATTGTGAGCCTCCGTAGCCTAGTTGGTAGTGAGTTGCCTACGAAACTGGAGGTTCCGGGTTCGAATCCCGGCGAGGGCATTATTTGTGTATTGATTTATCACAAATTTTTGTTCTTTGGCCATGGCTGTCTATGTATTTGCTAATGCTAGAAATTTTTCTGTTTTCTGTGCGCGGTAGGCCCTCTAAGTTTAGCTGTCATTGTTGTGTTTAGTGTCTGTGGTTGGCGGACGCGTTAAGACGCGTTCACAAATATAATATTATTTGTTAAGAGGGTTGCCATACATAATTTATGTTACCAACCGTGACCTCACAAATGGCTCCAATGGAAGACCAGCGCTGGACTGTTTACAGGCCAGCAATATGCTGAATTGGAGACCATTTTGTGGCACTATTGTTTTTAAATTATTATTTTTACATATTCGTGTTCATTTTGTTAATGTGTATATTTGTGTCACAAATAAATGTTTTTTTCTTTTTTCTTTTCTTTCTTTTCTTTTTCTATTTAAGTATCTATATGTATCTATCTATTATATATATCGTCGCGTGGTACCCACATCACAAGCCTTCATTGAGCTTACCGTGGGATTAGGTCGATTTGTGTAAGATGTCCCAAGATATTTAACATTTGACCTGATTTTTCTTAATACCTATTATAAAATCGGGTCTAATAATATCTTAACGATTTTGACCCTTACGCGTTGGAAACTAGGTCTAATTTGAATACATATTAATAGACTTCCAATGAGATGCAGTGACTTAAACTATGAACTTTCAACTCGTTTAATCATTTAAATGACTGCGATCGATACTTTTAACCGGAATTTAAAATGTCGAAATAGAAAATAAATCAGTTACATCGTCGCTGATAAGAGATGGCTAGGCCTATAATTATTTGAAATATGCATAATTATTAAGGTCATCTGGCAATCGCTTACATAAAAACTAGTAGGCTAACCCCCTTATTAATAATATTACATTATGCATCAAGGGAGGTAAGTACAGAATTACTAACGAGAGTGTTAGAAGCCCGACGCCGTAGTAGGCGGAGGGCTTTTAATTACTCGAGTTAGAATTCCGCTTACCGACCGTGATGCATACAATGTTTTTCATCACACTTGCGGACAAAAAAAAATAAGTTTTAAGACAAAATATTTTTCTATGACGTACTGACATTTCTATTACTCCCTAGGGAATTTCACTTTTCTGTTACTCCCGCTACGCATGCAAGCAATTGCGCGCTTAGACAGCAAGTGTGATGAAAACGTCTTTTAACTTAGGAAGCCGCTAAGTATTTTTTGTCCCTTTCGGTGTCATCAATGTCTGATAAGAGTAAAAGGGTCAAACAATACCTTGCAGTTCGAATCGCAAACCGCAAAGTATTGTTTGTCCCTTTCGCTCTTATCAGACATATTGATATGACCGAAAGGGACAAACGATACTTATAGCGGCTTGCTAAGTTAGGAGACGTTTATGAATAAAGGGACAATTAATCTTGGGATCATGTTACTGATCATGCTACGCCCCCTAGGTTTCCAGGATGCTTAGCCACGTTAGTTATAATTCTTAAATATTATGTATATACAGGGTTACTTTTTCACCGGTACAATACATTTTCCCACGTAATTGGTATCGATAATAGATTACATTTATCAAATAAAATTGACATTTTTTTTTCATTTGTTATTAATTTATCCTTCATGCAAATGTAAAATAATGGACTCACTAAAACAAAACGTCAACGGTGTGGTACGGGACGTGAGGGCGGCGGAAAGGGGTGAGCGACCTGCCGGCGCCGGCGCACGAGTTGGCAACATAGAAGTTATCTAATATCGGTGACTAGGTCACGGTCAGTCCCACGGTTGACACGTATGTGTGTGCACGCGCGCCGCATCGTACTACCTTCATTCGGAAATTGCTCGTACGAAATGGTTCGTAGTTATTTTCTCTGTGGGGAAAATACAGTGGCAGCTCAGCGGGTATAGCTGCGCTGAAGAAAGTGTGCCCCACCTGGAAAATGCCAGTGTTATAGCCATGGCCAGCCAGGTCAACAGATTTGACCTCGTGTGACTTTTTTTTGTGGTGTGAGGTGAATCGGCGGGTATGAAGAGCCCCAAAATTACGAAGACTTAAAAAATCTAATAATAAGTGCATTTGATGAACCTAAAAGTGAGAACTATACAGACTTGTGTTGGGAAATATCGAAGGAAACATTCATGTGAATTAATTATGTATGAGAAATGGACTCCATTAATCTAGGTATGTTTTTTTTTATTCCAATCATTATACATAAAGTTGATTTCAAACTTTTAAATACGCCTCAATGAAGAAAGTTTCTGTCCTACTTTGTAATTTTATCACGTTTCCCAGACATAATTTAAAACATTCGACAAACTTCACACACAGAAAAATTCTTTATTTTGACGACCCTAAGGATTTGGGATCAAACAAGATTTTTTTGCCGAGTCATAATCATAAGTTGATACCGCCATGCCGTGTGCGATTACGTTGTAAACAAACAGTTCGTGTGTTTTGCTAGTTATGCACATTGATAATGCGTAATGCGTCCAAATTTCTTGTTAGGTTTACGGATAAGTTCAAACATTGGTATTTCAGTTTTTTTGTTCTAAAGGGGTAGTAACAAAAAATGCTAGTATTCTGTAATTTGGACTACTATTACGTATGTTGATTTATTGTACTGATGAAAAAGTAACCCTGTATATATTTTTTTGTATGCTTTTCCTTAGATTTTATTTTTAAGCATTGTAAATGTAATTTTACGCCATTGAAAAACAATGTCAATGTTAAATCTATAGATTAAATAATCAAAGCTCAATGTAATCATTATTTCATTGTATACGCACGATTCTAAAATCAAATGTAAACAGAAAGATTAAAAAAAAAACATTTCATTCAACACAGCAATCGAATCAAATCTCAGCAATTTGTTATACTTCTTCTTCTTCTACCTAGCGTTGTCCCGGCCTTTGCCAGGGTCCGCTTTCCTGCTACATTTCCCCCACTTTGCGCGATCCTGGGCATCTTCTACTGTAAGCCCATTCACACTCATGTCAGCCTTCACGACATTTAGCCATCGTTTATTTGTTCTGTCGCGGGGTCAAGGGCCGTCAAGTTATACATACACGTAATTAAAATGATTCAAGGTTCAATTTTTTTTATAAAATCAGGTCTATTTTACGTCATCAGCACCAAAATGCCGCTCCTTATTCATTAAATCACACTTTATAAATGCACGAGAATTAGACTATACCTACTTACATTTAATAAAATTATAAACCAAATCCATCTTAAATATTACCAAATTAAATGATCAACATGCTTTCTAACCGCGCTTGCGTAATAAAACCAAATCACTTTCATCCTCATTCGCCACTCATTTTCTTTCATTCCACTCTCAGTTTCGTTGGACGCGAGTTACTTTCGCTATCATCCGCGGTTACTTTCGTTGGCCTTGGGATGTGGGTTAGTGGGTGAGACGGTTACGATGGTCAGATGCATCTTTGCGTGCCTCAGGCGAAGTTTTTATGGTGTTACGTCAGTTATAATTTAAATCAAGTCACGTCTGTCGAGTTCATGCAAAGAGTTTAAAGGAATAGGTAAACGAAAACAGGGTATATACAATTTTATAAAAGTACTCATTTCGAATAGCGTGTGTATATTTCATAGGGGTGTTTAA
Organism: Thaumatotibia leucotreta; assembly: GCA_025490895.1. Classification (NCBI taxonomy): domain Eukaryota; kingdom Metazoa; phylum Arthropoda; class Insecta; order Lepidoptera; family Tortricidae; genus Thaumatotibia; species Thaumatotibia leucotreta. The sequence continues at coordinate 13,813 of JALPQI010031365.1, forward strand.
TATACAATAAATAAATATCTTGGGACATCTTACACAAACCAACCTAGTCCCACGGTAAGCTCAATTAAGGCATGTAATGTGGGTACTAGGCGACGATACATATATATAATAGATAGATACATATAGATAGATACTTAAAAACATAGACAGCCATGAACTAAGGAACAAATATTTGTGATAAATAAATACACAAATAATGCCCTCGTCGGGATTCGAACCCGGAACCTCTAGCTTCGTAAGCAAGGTCACTACCAACTAGGCTACGGAGGCTGACAATTTACCCAGTTACAGCATTTGATCACAGGAATCGAAAGGGATGATAATTATCTTAAATTGTGCAATGATATTTTTTTGTGTTCCATAATTAGAAAGCCTGATTAGTGACGGCAATAAGAATACATTTTGCTTGAGACTGGGCATTACAATTATTTTTAAAGTGTTATGACCGTTATTTGACAAAATATTGATGATGGGCAGCAGCGTCATAGTGGACACATTACCGCAGTCGCCAATTCGCTTGCCCAGCGTGGCGATTATGGGCATTTACCTCCCAATGCGTCTATACGCATAGTTAATAGGAGAGGCCTACGTCCAGCAGTAGACTATCCTAGGCTGATGATGGAAGCCTTATAGTTTCGCCATGTCCGTCTGTCTGTCCGCAAGTATTAATGCATGGCCATTGCCTCCTAATGCGTCCTCAAAGATACTGGACATAAGAGGCATGCGTCCAGCAGAGGACTATAATGTGTGACGTGATACAATTTTTTTTGTCTTTTAACAATCTTCAAGTTACACTTCAAACATTCGCCTTCGTGTTATTTTGCGGCCTCGCGCGCATCGGGGCCACTCGTCCGTTATTATGTCGTTATGTGTGTAACAACAATTACTGCGGATTAGCGAATTTGCTAATTAAACTGAGTGCAAATGTGTATTTAAATGGTGTTTTGAAAGTATTGTTTACACTGCTAGTTTATTGTGTGATGTGAATGAGATTGTATTTGATTACAATCGACAATCAAATAGGCACCTTATATATGTCAAGACTGACTGCTCTGAAAATGTGAAAAAATTGGAATGAGATAAATGTCATTGCGTGGGAAGGCCCCCCACAAGATGGAGCGAAGACCTGGTGAAGGTTGCGGGTGTTCAATGGATGCGGACAGGCTCACGACCGATCTTTGTGGAACTCTCTAGGGGAGGCCTATGTCCAGCAGTGGACGTCAATTGGCTGATGATGATGATGAAATGTCATTGGAGTTACTCCGATTAAATTAATATAAGATAAGGTGTATTTTCTTCTAATTATATTATAATTATAGTTTCCGTTACGTGACGCTCGTAGTAAGTCCATACAAAAAACGTAAATTCTGATTCGAATGAACCCAAGCACGTCCAGATCTGGAAGAATCAGATTTTCGGTAATTTTTTTTTTGGTAAACGCCCATTTACGAGTAATAGTAACAAATAGGTAGATACAGTGTCAATCATATCGTTTGATCTGATCATATTGACAATCGCTCGTTAGACATTGATAAAATTAAGAGCTTTGATGAGTTTTTTTATCGTTTTTAGTCGATCAGATGATGCCTTAAATACTCAAGTAAAGTACTCAAGCATTCGTTGAATACCTACATATAATGACATCTGTTTTTGTCTTACTTTTAATCATATCAACTAGAAGAAATTCTTCGTCCATACATTCTTATAACTTTATTGGTATCTATTTTGTACAACATAGTGTTCAGTAATGTCTACACATAATTATCATCAGTCATCAAAATAATCATATTTTTTGTTTCATTAATATATTTGATTTTATTAATTTCATTAATTTGTTTTTATTGTAATTTATTCAATCCATAATTTTAACACATTACATTTTTATAAGTATGTAAGTAAGGGTAAGACATTATATTATTAGGTTACATTGTATATAATGATGTAACGTAGTTTATTTAAATAAATACTATGAAGTTTCATGAAAAATCATCAAACTGCAAACCGTTAATTTAATATAACTTATAATTATTTATGCACATTTTGCGCCCTCTTTGCAAAACTCTAAAAACAAGCAACCAATAAACCTTACCACAGTTAAAATAAGGAAAACGTTTGAGTTACAATCTCTTCGTTTGCTTATAAAACCATTCAGTTTTATACACGCCACCTATATGATATTCAATAAACTAAAAAAACCGTTTCTCAAAGGAAGTTTTGCATCCATAGGTACATAACTAACATCAGTTTTAATATTGCAAGTAATGTTTAAATCGTGCTTACCGCCATCTAGGTACAACTCTAAGAACTGCAAGCTGACACAAGTAACTTTAAGTTGGAAAGGTCCGGCGCATGGTCAGTATAGTCATTTGTTCACAGCTTTGCTAATAAATTCGAAGTTTGTCCACTATGCTGCTGTTTTTGCTGCTAATATTGTACACCTCCATGAGGAACTATATTCTATATTTATTAACACGGTGTGCAACTCGTGACTAGACAATAAAATATTTGAATTTGACCAGCTATACTTGAAGACAGAATATGCATTGTAATGTAATTGAATGCATTGAAATGCAGGGGAATATTTAGTTTTATAAATATATAAGGTCCTTGGTTATTTACTATTCTGCAAAGATATTAGCTGCTGATACTACAGTACTACTTAATATCGATTAAAAATAAAAATAAATACAGTGATTTCAAAAAAACAGTCATTTTTTAAATGCTTTACAAAGTTAATGAAATATATTTTTAATTCTCTTTCCTTTTTTAAAGACACGTAGAAGTAAAATCTAATAAAAAAAATGTGAATGAGAAAATAATCAAGTAAATAACTATCTGGTTTTGTCGAATTCTGGTTCAAAAGGTGTCCTGATATCAAAAGTTCATTAAAACATATTTTTTGGTCTAAAGTTTCAAAACGCCATCTTCGGGCAGGAGTTGTAACTAGTAAGCTTACTTCGTAAAAAGTGAAAGGTCCAAGCTTGGTCACTCGGGCGCACCCAAACGAATAAGTTCTGAGTTTTTCCGCTGCATAAATAATGGCACTAGTGTGCAAAACATACCTGTGATGTGACGTTACTGTTCTGGTAGGACTTACCTGAAAAAAAAAACCAAATTAAATTAAATAACACGAATATTTGTGTGTTTGTAGTAAAATACTTTATTATTTTCAATAATAACTACTCAATAATATATTTACAGTTCTTTGTTCAAATATATAAAAGCCGTAGGTATATTAATAATCACGACAAAAAAAATTAAAACCAACTTTTTACTATTTCCCCAAGATCCCATCATAAGTCCCGACTTGTTGCCAACGGGACTCTCTCGAGGTTATGTTACCCTTTGCATTAAAAAAACGGTTCACGATTGTCGGACATAATAATGTATTGAAGTCGGTTAAAAATAGAGAACGATTGAAAAATTAGTGTTTTGAATTTTACTCTTACGTAGCAAGTGCTACGTTTTTTCGTAGCATACATGGAGCGGGTAATTTCTATCATGCTTTATGCGTGTTTACAAGTAACTATAAAATATAGGACTTTACGTTTAACCCCTGGAAAGTCTCTGTATCGAATTTGTTTATTTATGAATGAGTTTAATTATTTTAAATTATAGTCCAAATGGCTGGTGGATCCGTCACTAGGCACTCAGGGGTTTAAAAGTACTTGCATACATTGTAATATTGACATTCTTAAATACAATATGAATACAGTGTGCTTAAATTGAATAAACTTTGTTTATTCAAGTTGCTGTATATCAGAACAAATGATTATGTTATTCCGGGAAGATTTTTGGCATTTTTCAAGTGGGTTACTCAAAAACCTACATAATGACAAGAATGTCTCTGTCTCTACCGATTGATACAGTGTACTGTATATCAGACCAAATGTTTATGTTATTCCGGGAAGATTTTTGGCATTTTTCAAGTACCAAAACCTACATGATGACAAGAGTGTCTCTGTCCCTACCGATTGTAAAGTAAAGAAAATTTTAAATTCGCGTCGTATTGTACAGGTAAATTCACAAAAGCTGGCACGAATGGAATGAATGAATTGAATGACATCTATCATTGTGCGTATGGCCCTGCTATACCAACCCGTATCTACTGTCATTTTGACATCCACACATAGATACTTTCTGTCACTTACTCGATCTATTCGTGCCAGCTTTGCTGAATTTACCTGTACTACCGAAATTAGTATGCCTACCATTATTTACAAATAAATTATATGTTGTAACGCAACTTCAAGTAAATCGTACTGATAGGAATCCGTTCCACGCAGAATTATTTAATAATTAAAGCCTATTATTGGAACTAGATCATGGAACGGCCCGGTTCTGTATTGGATTGATATTTAGGTAAATATATGTAGATAAATTGCTGAGACCATGAATCGTATACACGATGTTTCATTTAATTAGTTCTCCTTGCGAAATTACCTGAAGATTTCTAATTCTGACATTCGAAATACCCATTTGGATACCCCTACACCTTAACAGGTTTTAATACTGAAACATGTAGAATTAACCGAACATATCCGTTTCACATACGTTTACTTTCTATATTTCACAATGTACACTTATTTGTCATTGAATTGTAAAAGTATCAAGGCGATAAAAATAATAATCGACTTTAGTCGAATTATTTTACTAACGGTAACCAAATTTGTATCGATTTCGACACAGCTTTTAACCTTCTATTGATTGGTCCGTTTGGGCTGTTAAATAAAGGTAAACAAAAGAACATGGGTCTATTCGAGTTTCGAAACTTTTTATGGATTTGTTATTGATATGATACGACCTTTATGTGAGATAATCCGCAAAAAAATACGGAATTCATATACAAATCGACAGTAAGCTACCCACAATCCACAATGTGTTGATGTATAATGCATATTATATCAACCATAATGATTATCACAGGTAGATAATCGCCCGTGTCTGAGAGTTTTGTGATATAAGAATAAGAATAATTTATTGAATAATTATTAACGAATTAACAATAATCACAAAGATATCCCAAGAGTCTCAAACTAGGCTGAGCTTGTATCTTGAGACTCAAAAGTCAGTTAATAGGTAACACAAAGTTAAAGTATAACATTAGTTTAATAAATAAATAATTAAGATAATTTGTGTAAGACGTGTGTGAGTATGAATGTGTAAGTGTGTGTGTAGTGTAAGTACGAGTAGTCAACCCTTCTAAAATATGTCGATAAATAAACAAAGATGTCTTTATTTTTTTGTCAGCCTCCGTAGCCTAGTTGGTGGTGACTCTGCCTACGAAGCTGGAGGTTCCGGGTTCGAATCCCGGCGAGGGCATTATGTGTGTATTTATTTATCACAATTATTTGTTCCTTGGTCATGGTTGTGTATGCATTTAAGTATATATATCCCTCTGCAACTGAGGTGACGTATTTTGAACTTTATGATGTTGATAATAAGACACATGTCACGTGACCGACAGTGACAGAGGGTTAAGTATCTATCTGTGGTGTATATCGTCGCTGGGTACCCACGTCACAAGCCGCTTGAGCTTACCGTGGGACAAGGTCGATTCGTGTAAGATGTCCCAAGATATTTATTTATTTATAAGGATAAGTTCGCGTAACTGTTTTGCAATCGGTGAACATAAAGTGTTTCACTACTGCTACAAAGAGTTGCCCTTGCCGGGATTCAAACCTCGAATCCAGATGCACAAAATTACCAAATTGAAGTGGCAATAGACTGGACGTATTGCCCGAAGAACATGGCCAGTGGGGCAAGCAAGTTCTCGAGTGGTGACCACCACACACTAGTCAACGCCGTATGTAGTGGTATGTAGCTAGTGCTATATAGTATAGGTTAAGCATAGATATAGTTTAACCCCCTTAACTATTCATAAACGTTTGTTAACTTAACAAGCCGCTAATAATTGTTTGTCCCTTTCGGTCTTAACAATGTATCCATCTATCCATAAGAGCAAAAGGGACAAACATTTATTAGCGGCTTGTTAAGTTAACAAACGTTTATGAGTAAGGGGGTTAGTACCTAAGCGACTCGATGTAAGGCAGTCAAACCCTAAACGTAAAGCCGACACGACGTTTGACTCAATATCCCGCTGCCGCCTGACCCCGACATTCTACATGGCGATCCTGCCAGGATCTGCCACCTTTTCGTTCAAATCTGTCATTCCCATACATTTATTACTTATCGCTTATCGTGTCATCATCATCAGCATATCAGCCGAAAGACGTCCACTGCTGAACATTAGCTTACCCAAAGATTGCCACAAGGCCGGTCCTGCGCCACCCGCATCCAGCGGACTCCTGCGACCTTCACCAAATCATCAGTCCACCTTATAGGGGACGTGGGTGCGCCTTCCGGTACGTGGCCGCCTCACGAGAACCTTTCCGCCCCAACGGCCTTCGGTTCTGCGTGCAATGAGCTCCGCCCACTGCCACTTCACTAGAGCTATATCGGTTACTTTGGTTCTGCTGCGGATGGTCTTTGTAATCCGATCTCGAAGAGACTCGTTGCATAGCCCTCAACACACACTGATCAAAAACTTTCGTCTTCTTACACTGCTGAATATTGAACGAAAAGATGTGTCGTAGCTTCCCGAAAGCTGCCCAACCGAGTCGGTATCGTATACGATTGCAGAATGGTCTTATTTCTAATCCAATCTCGCAGAGACTCCTAGTATAGCCCTCAACACACATTCATCAAAGACTTCGCCTTCAAACACTGCGGAATATTGGACGAAAAGATATGTCGTAGCTTCCCGAACGCTGCCCAAGTTAAAGTTGCCCAACCGAGTTGGTATCGTATACGATTGCATAATGGCATCTTCAGCCATGTGGTGACGGCAGTAAGAATACATTTATCACCACCCGAACTCCTCCTGCGGGTGTCGTAAGAGTCGACTAAGGATTGAAGTGTTACTGACCACTATTTGATAAAAGATTGATGATGGGCAGCAGCGTCATCATAGTGGACACATTACTGCGATCGCCAATCCACTTGCCCAGCGTGGCGATGACCGGCATTTATCTCCTAATGCGTCCATACGCATATTTAAAAGGAGAGGCCTACGTCCAGCAGTGGACTATCATAGGCTGATGATGATGATGATCTTGACTAAGCCTGCTGGAATCCACTAAATACGTACAGCGTACAATTGGCATACTTTGGAAGATGCTGATAATGATTATCGTGTTCCAATCTAACCTTTAAAGGCCAGGCCACGACATTGGTCTAAGGCGACCAGCGGCGAGCGAATCCATGAGTTGAAGCGGGATGCCGATATGGGTACGAGAGGGAGCACCTATGGTTTTCCACTAAGACCGGCTTAGACCAATGTCGTGGCCGCGGCATAAGGCGACCGGCTTAGCGGAAAACCATACGTGCGAGAGGGAGTACCCATATCGGCACCCCGCTCTAACTCGTGGATTCGCTCGCCGCTGGTCGCCTTAGACCAATGTCGTGGCCGGGCCTTTAGTGAGTTTAGACCAATGTCGTGGCCGCGGCGTAATATTCGTCCGCCTGTTTGCCATTAGTGTGACAGAAACGGATGTTATAAATTTGCAAATTTTGAAGTTCCTGAAAATCACGAATTTGTCGCGATAGCACTAACTAGGTTACTATAACAACTGACTAAAGAGGAACATAGTGAGCAAGAAAGGGAAATGTCGCACGAGGGAGACAAAAACGGGGAAGCGCGAGTAAGCTGCGCGGGAGTTGGTCGGGGACAGTGGCGCGCGCAAGTGCTAATAGTATGGGCAGATAGATAATTATAAAGATAGATACACAGGGCGTAAGTCTAATACAGGCGAAGTTCTTAACGGGTGTTAGCTTAGTACACAATCGGTACATTTAGATTTTTAGATCACTTTAACTTAAAATTAGATCAACAAAATTATCAATACAAAATAATTGAGCGCGCAATGTAGAGCAACGCGCTTAGGTTAAACGCTCGTTGACAGCTAATTTCAAAAGCAGATGACATAACTGCCATATCAATAATAACAAATGTTCGTACTTATATTGCTGCTCCGAAAATCTTTAAAAAAATCTGTGGGGTCGTAATTAAGTGCAACTTACAAAAACCTCGTAATCCATGATTACACTGATGAGTTCCATGTCTAGTTTAAATGATCGCCTGTATTAGATTTACACACTGTATAGATGAATACAGCTTGGAATTGCATTTCTAGTAGGGTTAACACTCTTAAGGTGGACGTAATGTCTTCGCTATTAGGTAAGTTTACTATTAGTCAAATGATGACAGTAGGTACACGAGTTGAAAAAAAAACATATTTAGAAAGTCAGTGAGGTTAAGATACGGTGTATATGTGTATATATAATTCCATGTTCTTGGTAATTTACTTATAAACATATATAATCAATGAATCTTGTACATAGAAGCAAACATAGATTTTGCAGTGTTGTTTATATCATACTAGCGACCCACCCCGGCTTTGCACGGGCACTATACCTACATAAAAACCTTCCTCTTGAATTACTCTACCTAGTAAAATAATCTCATCAAAATCAGTTGCGTAGTTTTAAAGATTTAAGCATACAAAGGGACATAGGGACAGAAAAAGTGATTTTATTTTATACTATGTAGTGATACACTTACAATACTTGACAAATAACGATAATCACGAAGTCGAAAACATTTTCCACAAGTTTTAATTTTGATTTTGGAAATAGGTAGAAAGAGTTGTAGTTTAAAAAAAAATTGAATCAAACAAATCTTATGTTTCCTAAAAAACATACATAAATAATAACAAGTACCAATTTTTTTATTTATTTTAAATCACACCATTGCACGTACCAGTATCTAGTTTGCGCTAGTGCTGTGCAATTAAATCGACGGAAGCCGAGTTACCGATTGCGCAAGCTAGTGACGTCACGTGTCGATACGCAAGCTCTGCGATAATCTCCGTTATGCCGTGCGCTTGCGCATGCATAATGCGGAATCTATTCTGCCGTCATAAGCTAAAAGGCCGTCTTTTGACAAAAGCTACTTTCGAGATAATCGCAAAAAACCTTGTTTTTGTAATTTCTACAAAACGAAACAACTTTTTCCACTTTTTTCTTTTGTACATGGGAGCTACATATATGTACTTATAAAAATCATTTTTGGGGTATACATTATAACGTTAGTTTTTTTTTTATTTAACAAAAAGACTTTTAGCTTAGTGTATTGATTAAAAATGTGTTGGTCATACTGATCTAAAAGGCAGTAAAAACTACTTCATACGGCTTTCTTAATTAGGATTTCCCTGTCAACGTATGCTTACTAATAAAGAAAGCCGTATATGTCATGTACTGCTTTTTAAGTTGGCAACAATGCATATTTTTTATTGAATGTCTAAGTTAAAATATCGTATAGCACATATTCGTTCTTTTTGGTTAGTATAATAGCAAAATCATTACTTATTATGAATTTTCTGTCTCGCGTGCTAGTTTAAAATTACGTATAAATAGCAATGACATTGAATATACGGTTTTATAGATTAGTATTAAGGGACGTAATTAAATGAATACACTGTTACGTAGTTAAAGATTTTTATTAAAAAACATACATAATCTAAACACATGATGAGCGAACACAAAAAACACAGCACCGTAATCAATACGAGATCCAGACTTATAGAAATACTTACAAACATAAAACCTATTTAGGTATTGGCTCTTAGCATACGTCACAATTAAATAGAGATTCCTTAGGGATTCCTTAGTAAACATAAAAACAACTTTAAACTCTTTAACATCATTATCTCTATAAACAATTTTTGGAATACTTATGAATTATAAATCTATTTAGGTATTGGCACCAAAGATAATCAAGTAAGCATTTATCATAGAACTTTTTAGGCTTAACAGTACAACATAATGAGATTGCCTTGGTTAGTAAAAGATAAAAATAACATAAAAAATGTTTCTAATTAAATTAGTGAGATCTTAAGTTTACATTTGTTAAAATAGTCTTTGTTAACGTGCTCCTCCACCGAGTACATACGCTCGCGAGGATGCCGCGCGAGCGTATGTGGCTCTTGGAGACACGGCTTAATATATTTATATTTAAAACAAAAATTTGACTTCTTAAAAAAACAATTATATTTTATGCAATTCAGTCTTTGAATAATACTTATAATCACTTAAAAATTTAAATTCTGTGCTTACAGTGCTCGGCCGCTATGAAGTCAATCCTAATAATTACACCTGTCAATTGTCTAGGCCAGATGAAGTCCCTGGCTTAGATTCTGCCAGCTCTTCCCAAAATTGTATGTAATGAGCTGGCATTAGCGGCCCAATTTTTTTTTATTAAATTTTGTTTTCTGTTTGTCTCGATGCCGCGGTTACTTGTATGTGGTGTCATTATTTCAACATCGGCTTTCGCTTTGATAAATTGATCTTTTAAAAAATTAAATTCTGAATAATTATCGGAGTAATCAGCCTTGTATTCAGCAGTAAATTTTCCTCTAGTGAAACGTATTTGAACCACATCGCTTAAATACGGCATTTCAGTATTTCTTTTCCTTTTTCTATCAGAAACGAAGCTTTTAAAATCATAAAAGTCATTTGCATTCATGGTTTTAACTTTTACTCTACGAGAGTTTGCATTTTTGAACGCAGTTCACAAAATCAGTAAAATCGTAAACTTTATTTTTTTTGCCCATACTTAGTTCCACCTGATGATGAAAGCTGTCTGCTGACATGAATGTATGACCTGCCTGTAAATAATTTAGAACAATCGACTGTGCTGCGATGTGGTTTGAATTTATGATGTAAACCATATAATTATACAAAAGCCAATTTTTGTTCTGGCCCGCACAATTATCCAGCCAAATGTCTATGAATTGAAAATTTCTGTTCTCTAAAAGAAATGCATGAAAGCAACTCAATATATCCTCCTGTTTCCGGCCCGAAATAGCTTCATGCCACAAAGCAGCAAAAGAAAACCGTTTAGATCTACCTAAAGGCACAAAGCTTTCATTCAGCACTATCAGTCGTGGACAAAATATAACCTCCTTGAAATTGTCCATTCTTGGCAACATAATGACTTTTTGTAAGTCTGCAGATACATACAAATGGTTAGGATCATCGGTTTTTTCTTTGTGAGATGCATATAACTCGCGAGCTGCGGCAGCTTTATCCAAATGAATTTTCCACGCTACACAATCTGTACAATCCTGGTCTAAGTTATTGATTTTGTGCAATTTATTATGTAAGGACGATTTTTCGCAAACCTCACACTCCTCACCACCGAGTTTGGCAAAAGAGATGTTCATTTTTTTAAGTTTTTGTCGATACATTTCATATGACACTTTTAATTCTGGGTGTTTTTCCATGAAGTTTGAATGCATATCTTTTATGATGATATCGCTTGGTAAATAAAATCTGTTTGGTGCATGTTCCCTCCTATAATGAGAAATAGTAGGATGGTAACTAGAGATGTGGGTTTCTAGAATAGCTTTATCTACCGCAACGAATTTGGGGTGTTTTCCCCTTTTATCTTCAATTTTATTACGTTTTGAATCCAAGGACAATGCTTTATAAAGCATCTTATCATTATTTCCATTGTAACCTAACGTGGTTAGAAAAAACTTTTTGCAAACCATGATGTTCATAGATTCCGAATTCTTCAAGTAGTATCTAAATGTCAGTTTCTTTCGAGATGCATTTTTTTTCACTCTTTGAGGTGGTGTAGCTGTACATAGGGCTTTTATGTATTGCCTTTTTTCCCCAAATGTTAAGTTCCAAAAGCTGGTATTTATTTCTTGTCGCATTGCATCTGTAAAATTTTCGTTGCATTTTTTCCTGCATTTAAGTGTATCACATCCAGGTTTTACTCTATGCTTTTGTATTTGTAGGTTTTTATGTTTTTCCTGTCTAACTGTAAGTTTCTCCAAATATGTCTTCCTTTTTCGAATAGTACCCTTTTTCGTAAAATTTGAACTACCAGCTTCGTTTATGTTATTTGTCACGTCGTTATTATTGATGTGTTCGTTGGTCTGGTTCGACATCTGTTCATCGCGGTTTTGTAAATCTACTGATTCGACATTAGAATTATTTAGACAGTCAACTTGCAGGGGTTCTTGATTTTCGTTTACATTGCTCGTTGGTGGATTTTCTAATACATTGGAATCGGATTGTTCTATTTCCATATCACTTGGCGAGGTCGAAGGAACATAATTTTTATCCATAACAGAATCATCAGAGTCAAAGTCTGGAAAAATTGGACTAAATGTTTCAGTCATCTCATGATCCCCTAAATCAAAATTTAAGGGAGAGAAGTTGCGACTAGCGCGAATTTTACTTATTTCTATCCTGTTGTCGTTAGTAGTTCTGTCGGGTGTTACGGATATGTGCGATTCTTCTGAACTTATGTGGTTATTAAACAAAATATTTTCTTTATTGCACGTTAGTTCCGAATGATTGGTATCTCTGTTTGTTGAAGAGCAAGACGGTTGGGCAGAATCATGAGTTTTGTTGGTAATAATATTGTCGGAAACGGTTTTTATTAAAATATTGATAAATCAAATTCAGGACTGGTAATCATTGTATGCGATGTCTCTGTCTCCATGCGCCTTATAACTGGAAAATCTTCATAAGAAACCGGTTGATCATATAGACCTGTAACGTTGATGTTACTTAACCGTTCGTTTCGCGATTTGAGCCGTGAATTTTCATCTTGAACCAGGTTATGAGACGTCGAAACATCAACAGATTTTTTGCTAATCTTGTTAAAAAGATTGGGACAAGCAATACCATTTTCTAATGTCCGAGAGTTAATTATGTTTGACCCTTGTCCAAATTTCGGCTTATTTGGACATAATTGCATTATTTTTGCAATTCTAGGATTCTGCATTTTTATCTGTAAGTAAAATATTTTTCATGTTATTTAAGAATACCGGAAAGAAATAAAGGCTTTTGCTTAAAGTGTTAGGCTGTGCTTAATGACAAACTGACAATAATTATCATTTAAACAACCCATTTAAAACTATAAAAACGTTTTTATCATGATTTACCTATATACTTCACTAAGAGTGTCTAATTAATTCAAAATATTTATAGTTAGATACACACATCATCATCAGCCTATGATAGTCCACTGCTGGACGAAGGCCTCTCCTATTAAACTACGCGTATAGACGCATTAGGAGGTAAATGCCCATAATCGCCACGCTGGGCAAGCGGATTGGCGATCGCAGTAATGTGTCTACAGTAATGACGCTGCTGCCCATCATCAATCGTTATCAAAAATGGTCTGAAACTGCAATCCCTTAGTCGACTCTTACGACACCCGCAGGAAGAGTTGGGGGTGGTGACAAATGTATTCTTACTGCCGTCACCACGCGGCCCGATACACACAGTTACAGTGAAAACACACCATTAATTTAAAGCGATCTATCTTGTCAAAATACGTAGGAACAATTTACTAACACAAACTAAACAAGAAGAACGTATTTGCAATCTACTGACAATGTTCTATAGCAATCATAAAGCATTCATTTTGACGTAATATTCTTAAAAAGAAACACATTTCTAAACACTGTACTTTTCCTGGTAATAAACATGGTGTAAACTTAAACGTTAAATTAATAGTTTTCATACCTTTGTATTCGATCGACAAATTTGCGCGCGAAAGACGCTCCCGCTCTCTCCTCTCCCGTCA
>JALPQI010031366.1:0-70958 GCA_025490895.1 Thaumatotibia leucotreta
AAAAAATGTTTCTAATTAAATTAGTGAGATCTTAAGTTTACATTTGTTAAAATAGTCTTTGTTAACGTGCTCCTCCACCGAGTACATACGCTCGCGAGGATGCCGCGCGAGCGTATGTGGCTCTTGGAGACACGGCTTAATATATTTATATTTAAAACAAAAATTTGACTTCTTAAAAAACAATTATATTTTATGCAATTCAGTCTTTGAATAATACTTATAATCACTTAAAATTTAAATTCTGTGCTTACAGTGCTCGGCCGCTATGAAGTCAATCCTAATAATTACACCTGTCAATTGTCTAGGCCAGATGAAGTCCCTGGCTTAGATTCTGCCAGCTCTTCCCAAAATTGTATGTAATGAGCTGGCATTAGCGGCCCAATTTTTTTTATTAAATTTTGTTTTCTGTTTGTCTCGATGCCGCGGTTACTTGTATGTGGTGTCATTATTTCAACATCGGCTTTCGCTTTGATAAATTGATCTTTTAAAAAATTAAATTCTGAATAATTATCGGAGTAATCAGCCTTGTATTCAGCAGTAAATTTTCCTCTAGTGAAACGTATTTGAACCACATCGCTTAAATACGGCATTTCAGTATTTCTTTTCCTTTTTCTATCAGAAACGAAGCTTTTAAAATCATAAAAGTCATTTGCATTCATGGTTTTAACTTTTACTCTACGAGAGTTTGCATTTTGAACGCAGTTCACAAAATCAGTAAAATCGTAAACTTTATTTTTTTTTGCCCATACTTAGTTCCACCTGATGATGAAAGCTGTCTGCTGACATGAATGTATGACCTGCCTGTAAATAATTTAGAACAATCGACTGTGCTGCGATGTGGTTTGAATTTATGATGTAAACCATATAATTATACAAAAGCCAATTTTTGTTCTGGCCCGCACAATTATCCAGCCAAATGTCTATGAATTGAAAATTTCTGTTCTCTAAAAGAAATGCATGAAAGCAACTCAATATATCCTCCTGTTTCCGGCCCGAAATAGCTTCATGCCACAAAGCAGCAAAAGAAAACCGTTTAGATCTACCTAAAGGCACAAAGCTTTCATTCAGCACTATCAGTCGTGGACAAAATATAACCTCCTTGAAATTGTCCATTCTTGGCAACATAATGACTTTTTGTAAGTCTGCAGATACATACAAATGGTTAGGATCATCGGTTTTTTCTTTGTGAGATGCATATAACTCGCGAGCTGCGGCAGCTTTATCCAAATGAATTTTCCACGCTACACAATCTGTACAATCCTGGTCTAAGTTATTGATTTTGTGCAATTTATTATGTAAGGACGATTTTTCGCAAACCTCACACTCCTCACCACCGAGTTTGGCAAAAGAGATGTTCATTTTTTTAAGTTTTTGTCGATACATTTCATATGACACTTTTAATTCTGGGTGTTTTTCCATGAAGTTTGAATGCATATCTTTTATGATGATATCGCTTGGTAAATAAAATCTGTTTGGTGCATGTTCCCTCCTATAATGAGAAATAGTAGGATGGTAACTAGAGATGTGGGTTTCTAGAATAGCTTTATCTACCGCAACGAATTTGGGGTGTTTTCCCCTTTTATCTTCAATTTTATTACGTTTTGAATCCAAGGACAATGCTTTATAAAGCATCTTATCATTATTTCCATTGTAACCTAACGTGGTTAGAAAAAACTTTTTGCAAACCATGATGTTCATAGATTCCGAATTCTTCAAGTAGTATCTAAATGTCAGTTTCTTTCGAGATGCATTTTTTTTCACTCTTTGAGGTGGTGTAGCTGTACATAGGGCTTTTATGTATTGCCTTTTTTCCCCAAATGTTAAGTTCCAAAAGCTGGTATTTATTTCTTGTCGCATTGCATCTGTAAAATTTTCGTTGCATTTTTTCCTGCATTTAAGTGTATCACATCCAGGTTTTACTCTATGCTTTTGTATTTGTAGGTTTTTATGTTTTTCCTGTCTAACTGTAAGTTTCTCCAAATATGTCTTCCTTTTTCGAATAGTACCCTTTTTCGTAAAATTTGAACTACCAGCTTCGTTTATGTTATTTGTCACGTCGTTATTATTGATGTGTTCGTTGGTCTGGTTCGACATCTGTTCATCGCGGTTTTGTAAATCTACTGATTCGACATTAGAATTATTTAGACAGTCAACTTGCAGGGGTTCTTGATTTTCGTTTACATTGCTCGTTGGTGGATTTTCTAATACATTGGAATCGGATTGTTCTATTTCCATATCACTTGGCGAGGTCGAAGGAACATAATTTTTATCCATAACAGAATCATCAGAGTCAAAGTCTGGAAAAATTGGACTAAATGTTTCAGTCATCTCATGATCCCCTAAATCAAAATTTAAGGGAGAGAAGTTGCGACTAGCGCGAATTTTACTTATTTCTATCCTGTTGTCGTTAGTAGTTCTGTCGGGTGTTACGGATATGTGCGATTCTTCTGAACTTATGTGGTTATTAAACAAAATATTTTCTTTATTGCACGTTAGTTCCGAATGATTGGTATCTCTGTTTGTTGAAGAGCAAGACGGTTGGGCAGAATCATGAGTTTTGTTGGTAATAATATTGTCGGAAACGGTTTTATTAAATATTGATAAATCAAATTCAGGACTGGTAATCATTGTATGCGATGTCTCTGTCTCCATGCGCCTTATAACTGGAAAATCTTCATAAGAAACCGGTTGATCATATAGACCTGTAACGTTGATGTTACTTAACCGTTCGTTTCGCGATTTGAGCCGTGAATTTTCATCTTGAACCAGGTTATGAGACGTCGAAACATCAACAGATTTTTTGCTAATCTTGTTAAAAAGATTGGGACAAGCAATACCATTTTCTAATGTCCGAGAGTTAATTATGTTTGACCCTTGTCCAAATTTCGGCTTATTTGGACATAATTGCATTATTTTTGCAATTCTAGGATTCTGCATTTTTATCTGTAAGTAAAATATTTTTCATGTTATTTAAGAATACCGGAAAGAAATAAAGGCTTTTGCTTAAAGTGTTAGGCTGTGCTTAATGACAAACTGACAATAATTATCATTTAAACAACCCATTTAAAACTATAAAACGTTTTATCATGATTTACCTATATACTTCACTAAGAGTGTCTAATTAATTCAAAATATTTATAGTTAGATACACACATCATCATCAGCCTATGATAGTCCACTGCTGGACGAAGGCCTCTCCTATTAAACTACGCGTATAGACGCATTAGGAGGTAAATGCCCATAATCGCCACGCTGGGCAAGCGGATTGGCGATCGCAGTAATGTGTCTACAGTAATGACGCTGCTGCCCATCATCAATCGTTATCAAAAATGGTCTGAAACTGCAATCCCTTAGTCGACTCTTACGACACCCGCAGGAAGAGTTGGGGTGGTGACAAATGTATTCTTACTGCCGTCACCACGCGGCCCGATACACACAGTTACAGTGAAAACACACCATTAATTTAAAGCGATCTATCTTGTCAAAATACGTAGGAACAATTTACTAACACAAACTAAACAAGAAGAACGTATTTGCAATCTACTGACAATGTTCTATAGCAATCATAAAGCATTCATTTTGACGTAATATTCTTAAAAAGAAACACATTTCTAAACACTGTACTTTTCCTGGTAATAAACATGGTGTAAACTTAAACGTTAAATTAATAGTTTTCATACCTTTGTATTCGATCGACAAATTTGCGCGCGAAAGACGCTCCCGCTCTCCTTCCGACCGTCACAACCTGCGCTCGCGCTCGGCCGCTCGCTACTGACGACGCAGGGCTAGCAAATGTCGACTCGCAGCGCGCTGGGGGAATCACAGCGGTTGAAGCATATACGTATTTATTAGCTAGTTCGGGACAGTCACGGCCATTTTACAAGTTTAACTCGATTAATTACGAACTCTGTACATAATAAAAAAAACGTATAACAGTTATACGTATTTATAGATTAGTACCATGACGGAGAAGTAATAAAGTGACACAAAGCTAAAATTACGTATACGACATTTCATCCAAAAATTATATCATTCGGTGTTTTAGACTAGGGTGTACACCCAATGTTTTGATACCGTTGCTAATTTTAAAGTACGTATTGAAGTTTTTACGTATTTTTTGCTTTGTATTTGTCTTATACGTTCTTTTAAGCAAGACACTGTGAATAATATTAAATTGTTATCAAAGGTTAAAATAATGTATAGCTGCATATACGTCTTTATAGCTTTGACTTGGTCGAAAATCGCCTTTTAGATTAGGAACGCTTGTAAAGTTGATGTATATACGGCGTTTTTAACAAAATTATCTCGAGAACTAAGCCTCCTAGAAGAAAATGGACCAGATAGGTCGATGCAGCTTAATCTGGACATTAAGAATATCACAAAAAGTCAATTTCGCCAAAATGTCAAAAGACGGCCTTTTAGCTTATGACGGCAGTGTAGACTTATGGTGGTCCACTTTTTATGGCCTGTCATCGTGATCGCCACTTTTTAAATTGTATGCAAGTGCGAAAGTAACGCATGACATCATAAATGGTACGTAAAAGCATCATGATAAACCTCCTGAATATATTTAAGGGTAGGTACTTATTCCAAAAAAACATTTTTAAATCTCGAAAACTGATTTTCACTGATAGCTATTTTTTGGGTGACTCCTACTCCGAATGCAGTTTTGATTCTGTTTTTGTAGGGTCGAATAAAAAAAAATTACATACCTATACATAGTTAAGGGCTTTATGAAAATAAATAGAAAGACGAAAGTTAGCTGTATTAACTATATGGGTAACACTAACACCGTAACACGAAAATGTGACGATAATTTTTCTTCGCATTAATACGATCCTTAACTATGTAATATTTTTTTGCAATAGTCCCTCAAAACTCTACGCACCGCACACTATAAAAAAAACACTTTACGTGTAGGTATGGGATTTTTTTCTATATTTTATTCGACTACTCTGTCGGTGTGATTATACCTATAAGTACTATACCTAATTTATTGTACTACCTAACGGTCAATGAGCTATGCTGCGGACAGACAGACAGACTGACATGAAGAAACTATAAAGTTTGGTAAGAAAAGGATGGTAGGCATGATTTTATAATATATAGTCTATAACGTATTTAAATTCCAATACACGTCAAAAAAACTACCAAAGATGGCGAAATGTCACGCTGTCCCATTGTGACGTTTCAGAAATAACCAACCATAGGTACACACACAGCGATGTTAATAAATTTATACAACTCGTTATTGTGTAAATCGTGATAAAGGTCATCCTAAATTTAAGAAATGTTTTTAATGTATTAATCGCGTTACACTTCTCGGTTTGGTACTGTCGACAAAGCTACTAGCTTTTGCCTTTGTCTCCGTCCGCGTTTAGATAATTCTTAAAGCAATTACCAGACATAAATTCTTAGGAGATCACATCACTTCCGACATCATCATCATCAGCCTATACTTGTCTACTGCAGGACATAGGCTTCTCCCATTTTACACCATCTAGCCTTCCATAGGGAAGTCGCATCTTGGTTTATGTGTTGCACATGGATAGCTTTATAATATACTAAACTTAAAAACTGAATCAAACAATATACGTCAAAGATAGCGAAATGTCACAGTGACACGTGGCATCGTCATAGTAACATTTGTAACGTTTCAGAAAAAAAAAACGATTGGTAACCTAAACAGTTTTCGTAAAAATTTTATCACACATCATGAGACTATTAATTAGTACCAAATGTTGTTAAATCCTGAGTTATTGCCATTGTAATTTAAACTTTTTTCCGATAAAACTATTAAATTAAATATCTATTTTTGCGACAAGTTTTAAAAAAGATTTTTTTTTATTAAGAAGTAGACTTAAATGTTGTCTTTAACAATATAGATAAAATAAGCAGCTACCTATAACATTTACAGAAGTGAAAATTTACCGAACCACCTAATATTTAACTTTAATGGCAATACTTTTTGATAATGATAAGTATTGGAATAGAAATTGAGCTAGCAAGTAACCCATAAATGGAACATAAAACACTGAAATTGGCAGCGACGAAATTGAACCTATACCGTTCGGCAGTAGAAAACGATTTTTTTTTAGCAAATACGACTCGCTTTCCATAACATTTGACGTCTTTTACACATATCGTGAAACACATTAATAAATACTAATTATAATTAATTAGTATTAGGTACATAGGTTTCTCGATTATTTTTCTAATGTTATAAAGTAGTACAGACTTCAGTATCCTTATATATCAAGTTGTCAGGTCAGACGTTTCCGTGAAAAACTAATAGTAATATACTTAATGCACTACTTCTTGTTATCATTGTGGAGTGGACCATATTTAACCATATTGACCAAACTGATAATCCCTGAAATAAGACTATGAAAACGGATAAAGTCGCGTATATTAACTCGAGTTTATCCTTTTTCATAGTCTTATTTCATGTGTAATCCTCGCGGTAACCGAAGCTGATAATCCCTATTAGATTCAGTTCCTGCGATATTCTGTATACCTACCTAACGTTTACGGAAGCCACTCAACCGAAACGAGATCTGGCTGATCTGAATTTATAACCGGGCGATGCTAATATTATAATATAATATTACATTTAATCTACCTATCTAGTGGCTGAATCCAATTTTACACAATCAAGTATGTCAATATAAATTCAGATGGTGATTGCTGGTGCTTGGAGCGATGTATACAAGGATTAGGTTTTTTTTAAAGGACAAGGTTAATTCATAGTCATTAATTTTCCCTTTTGTAAAACTTTTATACCTAATATTCAAATAAAACTTTTTATATGAATATTAAGTACCTATATTATATAATATTACCCACATAAAAGGCTGCAGTTAAACATATATTACACGTCAAAGTACCTATGCATACTCTCATGTTTCTAATGCTCCAGAGAATAGTTATGATCTAGGATAATGTGATTGTTATATACATATACTCTTCCTGTTAAAGCACATGAAATTTACAGAAAATGTCAAATATGCAGTTCTATATTACTACATATATATGTATGGTTAATCTCTTGAACGTCAAAAACTATAGGTCGTGCCTGATTTCTCGAAAAGTTTGTACATCACGCATTTGATACTGATAACCATTAGTAGGCTGGTAGAGTCAATGATGCTGAGCAAGATCTACATTTCCCAAAATGTTCCAAAATGTTACCTAGTATGAAACTTTCCTTTTTTAGGGTTCCGTAGCCAAAATGGCAAAACGAAACCCTTATAGTCTCGCCATGTCCGTCTGTCCGTCTGTCCGCAGCATAGCTCAGTGGCCGTTAATACTAGAAATCTGCAATTTGGTACAGGTATACATATTAATCATGCCAACAAAATGGTACAATAAAAACTAGAAAAAACTAATTTTTCGGGTACCTGCCCAACTGGTGAAGGGGGATGTTTTTTTATTTGATGTAGGTACTTAATCCTATAGTGTGGGGTATCATTGAATAGATCTCTCAAAAAGAATAAGGGTCTTGACGGAAAGTTTTTTGCTAAAGTCTATATTTTCGGAGATAATCGCTCCAGAAGAAAAAAAATATGTCCCCCCCCTGTAACTTTTGTTCCGTAGGTCCAAAATATATGAAAAAAATTGTGAATAGTGAGCTTACAGAATACTTTAAAATAAAACTTTTTGGATCATAATCGGCCCAGCCGTTTTTGAATAACTACGGAACCCTACACTGAGCGTGGCCCGACATGCTCTTGGCCGGTTTTTGTTAAATTTTTAATACATTATTGGCAACAAATAAGGAATGTTTTATGCAAACATCCACCAATTTTTATCAATATCCAACACACGTAATACTAATGCACATTTTTTTTTGAGAATTGCTGGCCTACCAGAAAGCTACATCCTAAAATGGTCATGGCAGTTAGGCACAAGTAAACATAGGTAAATAGCGTATTCAATATGCCATAATTTAAGTATTTAGAAATTTAAATGTAGAATGGTCTAATTTCTGTTGCGATGTTCCGACCATGAGAAAATGCCATTATTGCCATTCATCTCGCCAGTCTGTTCCTATATCATAATTTAGGCCACACCTAGCGTGTGCGTCATCACCATCACCAACGGCTTGTCCATGAATCTTAATCGCGTTTGTGATCCTTAATTGCTTTCACATAGGTATACTTAATAAAACGAGCATACAGTAAATAATTTGTATTAAAGATGTTGAACGAATGTAATGGGGCACCAATCAGAGTCAAACTAAATAAATTTTCCAATAAAAAGTTTTGTAAAAATAAACCAGTGGGCTTATGATGGTCCCGCGTTTAATCGTTTGTCGTTGTTGCCATCACGTTCTAACAAGTATGCAAGTGCAAAAGTGACGATGAGCACGATAAACGGTAAACGTTTGACCATCATAAGCCACCAGCACATTTTTGATTTCTTTTTTTACGCTCTTTGTCCACTCCATTTAAGGGAGTTGTTGTAATTTACATTGGTCCAGAACCAGTAGACGATGTATAAATAACTTATCCAATCACATTCATTACAACCAATCACAAAAATAAAAAGCAGTAATATGAATGTAACAAGGTGCATAACGATTTAATGACAATGAGTCGACAGAATAACCAGTGTCGCGAGTCTTCCATTGGAAAATGTGTTTGACACAAATTTTCCTATTATAACACTCGCGTTATAGGGGCAATCAGAAGAAAGTGGCAATGAGTAAAGCCGCGGAGTCAGTGCACCAGTGGAACTGGGTTACTCGTACGCGAAAATATAATTGGCTTTATTTCTCCATGTATCGTTCACGCGGACTGAACATCTGCGGACGACGCACTTTTATCGGAACGTCACGCTAAAACCAACCTTAGTATGCTTACAAAGTTGTTCACGATTCTATTACATCTAGTAGAATCATTATAAAAGACTAACTCAACGGAGTTCTAATTACTAAGAGAGATTAAGACATGATCGTCATCTCAACTATATTAAGTACACTATATTATCTAGGTTTTTAATGGTTTCTGGATTTTTAAAGATTGCTTATTGAACAGCTATGTACCTACTATCTCTAGTTTTATAACCAATAGCTGCAGAGTAATTGGCCGTAAAATGGAAGATAGCAGTAATTTTGCAGACGAGAGGTAAGTGTTGTATAACTTTCTTCTTTCGAATTAGAATATATTATATTTTAATGGCCTCAGTTATAGCCATTTCATCTTAATTATATTATAGTTTAAGAAGATGGACATGATTTATACCGATTGGTAATTAACGCGCAACATGATGACGACATAAAACCATGGTAAAGAACAAATTATTTAGCTATATGACACTAAACAATAAATGCCTACAACAATAACGAGTACCTACCTTCTAGCAAGAGAAGGTGATCTCTAGCGTGACTTTACTTGATCATTATTCATTATTGAGTAAACAAGTATCAAGTAACGGATACGTTAGGTTTTCCTCGATACGTAAAACGTAAAGCATTATATCGCGCTCGCACTGATTTACGAGTATTGGAGCTTCCGCGACAGCTTTAGGTATCGAGTAAAACCTAACATATATATGCGTGACTTGACAACTCATGGTACGGCTATTATAGTACCTATTACTACAGGCTTCATCCCGTGTTTAATTGTTGGTCGATAGTGATAAATATGATAAATAAACAACCGTCTAAAATACGTTTTGACTTTACGGCATCTTGGCTAGGTTCTCTATTCAGGAACAAAACGGTGTTGGCAGGAAGGAGAATAATCTAATGATATTTATATGGAGAATGATTCTGAATTTAAATATAATTAAGGTTTAACTCGTGTATATTTAAGGCACTACGCGTGACATGTTTCATGTGAGTATGCGCCGCGCTCGCGAATCGCTGTGCTTGATAAAGAAGACCTAGGCTCTCCGAAAGATGTCGCGCGTAGTGACACTCATAGTTACACAGTAATACACATGAGTTTAACCGTTTAATAATATTTATAGTTATTATACTTATTATGTCTCACGGAAGTACTGATTCTAAATAAATCAGCCTCGCTTAAATTGCGAAGAAAAAAACGATGTACGACTTTGATAACGATTATATAGGTAGTCAATAGCATTCAGCAACAAGTCACTTAGTCAGTATTAAAATTTATGGATTGGTGCTGGTAACGTACGTTCGCAAATCCTGAAATTCTTTACATTCCGCACTACATTGTTTGATAATAAATTAATAAGAAACAAAAAAATCCTAGAATTTTTGTCTCATAAAGCAGAGTGCAGGCGTGTGAAATGGTAAAATTGTCTAGAAGAGCTTAACTTACTCAAATTATGTTCTGAAAAAAAAGTTACCAATGTTAAAATCTCCATTTAAAATTTTCTGTGCAGGGCTACACCCTGATTTTATTAACATGTTTACCGTTACAATAGTTTTACTGTAGAAAAGAACGACTCGGTAATCTCGGAACGCGCCATACTTCGTCCGTTTCCTCATCA
Organism: Thaumatotibia leucotreta; assembly: GCA_025490895.1. NCBI lineage: Eukaryota > Metazoa > Arthropoda > Insecta > Lepidoptera > Tortricidae > Thaumatotibia > Thaumatotibia leucotreta. The sequence continues at coordinate 10,471 of JALPQI010031366.1, forward strand.
TCCATTAATTCCGGAAGGTCTAACAAGCCCATTAGAGAATCACACGGCAGGGTGTAATGCCGGCCGCTCTGTTTGACCTACTCGCCACGGTATGCGACTAGTCCCACACTCGTACATCAATAAATTATACTTAGGTATCTAAATGAATTATTATATCCCTCGGTTCCTTCTAATAAATCACTCGCCATTAAATTATGAAACGTATCGAATTCGGACTAAAGTTTATGCGATGTTTAGGTTACTACCTAATATGAAATTAACGTAACTGTACTTCAGATGACATTGATTTTTACTATTTCATTTTAAGATGTATGAGAGGCTTAATAGAAACATTTTCTCGTTTGCAATAAGAGTGCTTAGACATTTAATTCGTATTCGGTACAAGAAAATATCATTTCTATGGTAAGCGACTAAGTGTAACCGTAGGTACATGTCATCGCCAACAAACTGTTTCGCAGTTTGGCGAAAATATTGTTTTAGGATATTATGTAAGTGTTCAATTTAATTTTTTCAATAATAAAAAAAAACTAACCCCTCGAGTCCTAATTTTTAGGGTTCCGTAGCCAAAATGGCAAAAACGGAACCCTTATAGATTCGTCATGTCCGTCTGTCCGTCTGTCTGTCTGTCCGTCTGTCACAGCCGATTTACTCGGAAACTAGAAATGCTACAGTAACGAAATTTGGTAAGGATATGTGTTGTATGAACCGCTATAGGATTATGATACTAAATTGTAAAAAAACTATTGGGGCGGGGGCCCTCCATACATGTAACTGAGGGATACATTTTTTTTTGTTGTAGGTATATTAGCGTGTGGGGTATTAATAGAAAGGTCTTTGAAAATGATAAGAAGATTTATGAATCTCATTTTTATTTAAGGAAATCGTTTTCGAAATATCAGCTCTCAAAGTCTGAAAAATGTGTCCCCCATCTCTATTTTTTAAACTACGCGATATAAAATCCAAAAAAAAATAATGTTATGCACATTAATATACCTACTATATCAACGATTTTTGGTTTGATTAAATTATCTCCTATAGTTTTTGAGGTAGGTTGATTTAACTGTATTTTTTTAATAATAAATTGATAATGTACGGAACCCTTCGCGCGCGAGTCCGACTCGCACTTGGCCGGTTTTTTTTATTTCATTTGCCAATTCAGACAAAAATGATTTAAAGTTGCTACCTCAAGGTAGTGCAGGTATCCCATGCTCCACATGATCATAGCGGGTAAGTAAAAGTTATTATGACATTAAAAAAATGAAAATAGGTTTACTATACTCGCAGATATCGAGCAACATACAATATATACATAGGTACATAAAATATCAGTCGACTTGAGAACCTCCTCAATTTTATAATTCCGTTAAAAATAAAGAGTAAAACTGCGAAAACAAAAGTAAATAAGTAGGTAATTAAATAGAATTTATAATTAAAAATCTTCGTATTACCTTGTCTGGGAGTTAGCAATTACGAGTATCTCCACTGTAGAAAACCAAGATGGCAACAAACAAGAAATTCAAAATAACAACGTTTGTGCCTTAACCCGTCACCAGTTTCCTTCAAAACCCACATCCTTAATCCCAACTCTCACTCTACCGCAAGCTAGCGGAATTCCATAGAATCATTATTAATTTATTAATTTATACGCTCTCTCCGCACGGTCGGTTGCGCGCAGCATCCCCGGATAACGCCACTACGTGATGGATTAACTACGGTTAGACGTGCTTATGATTCTGACATACGTGATCAGGCATTTTTAGAAAAACTATTTTGTTTTCTGCGGATTTATTGATAAATAGGATCAGAGGGTTGAATGTAATGATATACAAGGTGATCTTAGGCATTGAGCAAACCGTAATGCGCCATGTAAGTTCACAACTTAAGGTGCTTTCAAACTAAAAGAGCATTCGCTGTTCTAACCTCCCACTCTACGAAATTCGATCGGTACACAAAACGCGATTGGTTGATTTCGTAGAACGGGCGCTAGAACAGCGAATGCTCTTTTGGTTTAAACGCACCTTTAGAAAATGGTCTAACGTTAATATTTTTTATCAAAACGAAAGATGCCCACAAAAAATACAATTTCTTATAGAATTTATTTTGCAATAATCGACAGCAATAAAAATTAAAAACTCCGACTTCAACCGATTTCTCCAAGATCCTATCATCACAGTTTGTTGAAGTTGGTTAAGAAAAGATTTATCGAAATTGGCATGCGTGATATTGAGTGATCTACTTATTCGTCCATCTTTCGTGCACATGTTTAATGCAAATTTATGACTTATATGCTTTTCTCATGGATGCCATTGTCAGAAATTGACTAAATTAAAAGGGGACCAATCGGTGAGCTCTTCTCCTTCCTTTCCTCATGACTGAGGGTCGTGACCATTTGAGGCCGTAATTTCTTGCACCAAAGCTCTCCACTCAGCACGGTTTTCTGCAAAAAAATATCGGTGAGCATCAGCTTTCAAATACAAAAGAATAATCAAAATCGGTTCACCCAATCGAAGGTTACGAGGTAAAAAATATAATAAATAAATTTAAAAAACATACAGTCGAATTGAGATCCTCCTCCTTTTTTGAAGTCGGTTGTAAAGAAGCCTGGGGGGCTACCGTGACCTCTTAAATGCGATTCAGTTTAGGTTCTGCTTGTCAATTTTCGACGACAGTTATTCCAGGGAACTGACACATCGCTCACATTCAGATTAGGTTCCTATACTCTTCCTCGTATAATACCTAACTATCCGTAGATATCGAGCTTGCTTGTGGTCACATATTTAAGGCCGGTTCACACGTATTAAGTTGTCAAGTAGTAAACTAAATTTTAACTTAATTTTAAGCGTTTACACGTCGTAACAGAACAGCTGAGCTCTTTACTCAACCCGAGATGGACAAACAACGCGTTCAAGTCACTGTGTTTAATATATTCTTCAATAAACTCCACTTTAATGTCTTCCGACCACTTCGACATTGAAAAAAAATGTATATACAGCGTGTTTTTCTTCATATGCTATAACTTTAAGGGAAGCTTAATTAGGTCAAATATAATTAATTTCTCTAGGAAACTAGTGTTTTAACTCTTACTGAGATATTAAAAAACCGGCCAAGTGCGAGTCGGACTCGCGCGCGAAGGGTTCCGTACCATTATCAATTTATTATTTAAAAAATACAGTTAAATCAACCTACCTCAAAAACTATAGGAGATAATTTAATCAAACCAAAAATCGTTGATAGGGTTTATTAATGTGCTTAACATATATTTTTATTAGAATTTTATATCGCGTAGTTTAAAAAATAGAGGGGGGGGGACACATTTTTCAGACTTTGAGAGCTGGTATCTCGAAAACGATTTGCTTAAATAAAGATAAGATTTATAAACCTTCATATCATTTTCAAAGACCTTTCTAATAATACCCCACACGCTTATATACAACTAAATTTTTTTTTCTATCCCTCAGTTATATGTATGGAGGGCCCCCACCCCAATGGTTTTTTTACAATTTAGTATCATAATCCTGTAGCGGTTCATACAACACATATCCTTACCAAATTTCGTTACTGTAGCATTCATAGTTTCCGAGTAAATCAGCTGTGACAGACGGACAGACGGACAGACGGACATGACGAATCTATAAGGGTTCCGTTTTGCCATTTTGGCTACGGAACCCTAAAAAATAAGTTTAATCACTGAACTTGTGTATAATGTGTATTGCAACCTTTATTACATTCTAATGTTACTTATTTTGACATGTGCCGTCAGTCACCTGAGATTAACTTTTATTTTATTCTTAAGGTTCTCTCACACTTACCATTTCCTTTATTATGTATGAAAACAAAAAAAAAAAACTTTTTTACTGAATTTTGCAAAAGCCGATATATTCCAGACAACTTCTATTAATATCCCAAGTAACCTGTTTAATTTAACGCAAATCAAAACGAACACCCTGTATATTATAGGCTCCTGACCGTTTCTGGCCACGGCAACTGCTTCAACGCCATTGTTGGCGATCATGTGCTCTCGTGCGGCTGACGTTATTAAAAAAAGTTAGTTAACTCACGAACATACAATTGCAAACGCTCCGCCAAACTTATACATTTTACTAATATTTAACTAAATCGTGCCTGTCTAAAAGTGACACGTTTGGACAGGTACGATTTAGTTACGATTTAGTGATAAGTCACGTTCACCCACTTACCCGATAAAAATAGACTGAATTTTAATCTACTTGCTTAAGTGCACACTAAATATTAACTTGTAACTTATTACTAAATTCATTGTTTACACGCTTAAAATTTAGTTAATTACTTGACAACTTAATACGTGTGAACCGGCCTTTAGATATATCGAATCACGTTGTGTTGTGTTTTAATGCATACTTAGATTTGTTAGTGAGATCATCCACTTAACGCTAACTTGAGGAGAGAGAAAGGTAGTTAGTTACTCAATTTCCGTGACAAATAAGCGTGTCTATAAACCTATATCATGGGTAACGAGCGTCCTCCTTACAGTACAAAACACAGTCATAATAATATTGACTGTAGGTACAGTCGAGTGCATTAATATGTAGACACATTTGTAAGGGATCAGTATGGAGAAGTGTATATATATTAATGCCCTTGACTGTACATAACCTTATTGTACACGAAATGAAAACTATCCTATTTCGAAAAAAACTATATACGGTCATTAACCTCACTATTATAATTATTAACCTCATTAGGCCCATGGTCCTACCTGTAGTATTCATTAACATCGATCATATTTTATAAGAACATAGAGTTGCATTTGTTTTGCCAAGTATAATTTGACAAACTAAAATATACCTATTTATTTCCGCCGCCGTAGTAGGTCTTTTCAATGTCAAATTTTGGATAGTATTATAATTATACACGGCGTCACAAAAATAGTGGTGACTCGTTTAAGGGCCCACCCAATAGGTATCGTATTCTGATTAAGAATAAAAAGAAGAAAAAAAAAATCTATATATTTTTTTCCCACATTTGCCTATATGTGGGTTTACACCAAACACTCATTCTATCCCCACTCTACGAAATTCGTTCGTTACACAAAATGTAATTAGTCGAAATTCGTTGATTCGTAGAGTGTGGGTTAGAATGAGCATACGCTCGTTCGGTGTGAACCCACCTTATTCAGAATATGATACTGAATTACTAGTAAATGGACGTTTCTCAAAATGATAAATTTATTAATCAACATTAATAATTGTTATAAATTATAAATGTAGGTACCTATTACTGACACAAACTAGCCTTGCCCTGAGTTCCTAAGTACCTAACTTTTACTCGATGCGAGTAAAGCAGTCTATCACGCTTGCACGAATGTTTTGGAGCGAGCGTGATAGACTCATTTACGTATCGAGTAAACACCAATGTAATCGTTATTTCATGGTAGGGCTACTGCTTTTATTATTTACCATGACGCCGCAACATCAACGTTTTTGAGGGCCCGCGAGGAAAAAAGAAAATAATACGTAAACGGCAATCCACGAACTTATTAGTATAATGCGTCAAAGTCGGTGTTCAACCTCATTTAAATGTCACCAAAAATGTCTATTTTCTTAAGAATTCTTGCGGCAAATGAATTTCGTGCGGCAAAGTGCGATCTCGCGCACACGCAAGCGCGATGTACCGTACGATGCCGTAACTTGGGAGCGCACAGAGGCGGCACTGCCGGTTGACGCCCAATATAGAAGCTTGCTACGTCTTAATAGTGAGAACCGAGATGTCAGGTTCGTGAAGGTGCTTTTTTCGTGTTGTTTGTACAGTTTGAAGCTTGAGGAACTTGTCTGTTTCTGTAGTCAATATCTACTTGCATTACAATTGATTTGTTCGCCTTTATACGTATAAGTAAGTAGATACGTAGAACAAAAACAAAACAAACACATTTTTAATTTGATAAATCTAAATTCCTTTTCAATTTCATTTCATCCTTTTATTATTTAGTCGCGCAGATTTAATTTGAAAGACAAATTAGTCCTCACTTTATTTAATTATAAATTGTAAACGCTTTATTTCGTCCGCTCTGTTTAAAGTGCATGTCATATCAACACATTTTACTTATTTGTCATCCAAAATACAGGTATAATTCTTGGACAATCCTTTCTCATCGTATTTTCATCGATACGGCCGAATTTATGTTAACATACAATATCTTTCAAGCTAATTTACTGGCATGCGTTACACAATTTCCTCCGTAACATTATTTTCTACCGCCAATTCTGTGAGACTTTCGCGGCGACTCGCAGCGGACCGCGACATTTGAAATTAAAAATATAACGGACGCGCGATCTCTTATAAACAATTGTTCCGATTTTCCTCAGAAATTAATGCAACTTCGCTCTCATTATCAAGTAGAGGAGGCACGATAAGTGCTCGAACATGAATGTCTCACATGCAGGTCCCTCTACATTAACAGTATGTTACACACTAGCATAGAAGCAGTTGGGTTATTTAGTGGATATTTACACACAAAATCACTGTCAATAGCAATAAAGGATCAAACATCGATACGATCACATCAAAATATCGTAATGGTCTCAAGTCTCAACTGTAGCTACTAAATGAATATGGGTTATTTTGTAGATCTCCGAAGAGCTCTGTACTACATATGTACCTATCTATACCTCCATGAAATGGGCATTGTCACATTTGTCACCTGTATAGACAAGAATAAAAATAATCTTTCAAACAAATAACTTCATAATGTAATACGTAATTTTAAAAAAATACGTTTCTTAGGCGGTAGACAAACAACCTAAAATATTTTCTTTTTTAAATTAGACTTTTTGAATTTCGTATTTAATTACAGTTGTAATATTTCAAAGAAAAGATGTTAACGCGTAAACGTTCAGTTTTATTTGGTATCAAATCGCTTTGGATTCTCAATTATTTCAGATATATTTTTCTATTCAATGTAGATAACAATATTATGTTTCGATTTGTATTCACATGCACTGCGATTTCATGCTGCTTAGAGCTTAAAATCGTTAAACTGAAACAAAACTTTGACAGATGGTAAAAGATCGATAAAAAACTTTATGGAAGGAAATTAAAGTTGGTACCAAATTTTTTTAATTACGTCCCTTTTTCGTCGGCTGAGAATGCAATTGTGCTATACGCCACTTGCCTTGGTTTACAGGAGAGCGAAATGAAACAAAAAAAAATATTTCTTGAAATGTCTCATAATTTTGCAATATTTAACTTAACTGACACTTTAGTACATTAATTTACTATTTTTTGTTATATACCATTAATGTTTAACTTATTATAGTCATGAGATATAAGTAGTTTTACAATTGCCATATCCATTTTGGTAACAAAATGTTCAACTTGCTATGTATGATATGACACAAAGTTATGGATGTGTCACAAAATGTTAGTGCAATGTCAAGAAAGGTAGACATTAAAAAGCAATTGTTTATGCAAATAAAAGTTATTTTACGACTAGATTTATTTCAAGTCAAGACGATAATTTATCTCGAATATGAAGACATAATTATTCACGTGAATGTGGTGCCAATATTGATTCCCCGTGTGATTAGCCGTGTGGTGACGGCAGTAAGAATACATTTGTCACCACCCCAACTCCTCCTGCGGGTGTCGTAAGAGTCGACTAAGGGATTGAAGTGTCACTTGCCATTATTTAATAAAAGATTGTTGATGGGCAGCAGCGTCATCATAGTGGACACATTACTGCGATCGCCAATCCGCTTGCCCAGCGTGGCGATTATGGGCATTTACCTCCTAATGCGTCTATACGCATAGTTAATAGGAGAGGCCTACGTCCAGCAGTGGACTATCATAGGCTGATGATGATGATTGATTCCCAATATTTATGTGAATCATTTTTTTACTTTCTTGTAAATAGGTACCATCTAATAGGTGACCTTCTCTATTTTGTGAAATGATAAGCTTTTCAACGATATCTAGTGCTAATGTCGATATGAAAAAATATCGATGAGAACAGCTTATAATACGTTTACTAATGAATGACATATTAACGTTATTATTTCTTATCAACTAGGTAATAAAATTACAGTTTAACTACACGCTCTTTAAATTACAAGACATGTCATATAATATGTACTTAAGAAACAGTGACCGAGGCCTCCTGTGGCCAGGACTTAAATAGCATGGCATGGCAGGAAAGCAGGAGGTCGCTGGTTTCCAGTTCTGGTCATAGGGGGTTCGGTCACTTTTTCTGTAGTATATGTCATTTCTTACAATTTATGGTTAGGTACTCGTAATTATAAATATTATGTAGGTATTTATACCACCAACTTATTAAGATAAAAGCTTGAAGTATGAAAGACACAAATCATTATAAATCAAACCTACCTTCTTTATTGTCATTTGTCAAAAGAGAGGGTAGGTAAAAAAAGTATCGAATCGATACAATCAAATCGATTAATGGATTATGTCACAAAAATGTTGATCGGTTAGTCGCTTGGCACACTGATAAATAGCTGTTAACCGTAAATTTGTGTCATGTCCGGACATGGCACAATATTGTAATCACTATGTATTGCGGTTTGAGGATATGGCACAAAATGTATGTTTTTTTTAAGTATAAAATAAGAATTTTTAAAAATCGATTACTGTTATAAACTACAAAAAAAATATTCTATCAAGAACCATTAAAAACAGATTTTGCTTAAAAATGGATATGGCACAATTGCATTCTCACCCGACGTTTTATGAATTTACCTACATGTATTTTGTTTCTTTTTTTTATACAATGCATACATTTATGCACATTTAAGAGAGAAAGAGGTGGAGTCAAGTGGAAAAGTATGTGTGCGTACACAGTTTGAGGGCCTTTGATGGACATTAACTTGAGATTCGCCATGCCCAGAGCGCCGGAGCGAGATTTTTGAGACCTGATGAATAATGCAACGAGCCGGCTAACTGTAAAGAATATGACAATGTTCTTCGGTAGCCGCTATGGGTATACCTTTTTAAAATATGATACTCTACAGCATGATATTTTAATCTTATAAAATCATAATTTGAAAGTAAATATGATCTTATGAATCAATTGCTTTGTCTTAAAAAACATCACCGGTTAGCAGCAAAAACGATCGATACGAGGTTTCTGAGAGTACCCAAAGAATTGTGTTGTGAGCTTTGGTTGCCATACTATACTACAGATAAATAAATGTTTAATTGCTTACATATAAAGGGTGTAAGCCTAATACGGACGAAGCTCTTAACGGATGTTAGTTTACGACATAATAAGTACATTCAAATAATTTTACTTAAAATTAGAGCAACAAAATTTTCCATACAAAATAATTCGGCGCACAATGTAGAGCAACATTACGCGAGTTAAACACTCGATGACAGCTAATTTCAAAAGCAGATGACATAACTGCCATATCAACAGTAACAAATGTTCGTACCTACATTGCTGCTCCGATAATCTTAAAAAATCTGCGGGGTCATAATTAAGAGTAAGTTTTAAAAAAACCTTGTTATCCATGATTACAATAATGAATCCCATGCCTGGTTTAATTGATCGCCTGTATTAGACTTACACACTGTAGAAAACCGGTATGGATCGAGCGCGATAGAATGCATTACGTATCGAGTAAAACCTTGCGTATTCTTTACTTTCCAACACATGATACGGCGACTGGTGTCCTGTCGTTTAACCAAAAATTATTTCACAAATGAAGGGTCTACGGATAAAACGTGTCCAAAGCTTAAAAAAATCTGAGCAAATGGCAAATTATTCTGTTAAAAGTAAGGTGCTTTTTCCTTCTGTAATTTGAATTGACTAGACATAACTTTCCGTGGACCCTTCAAATGTACACTTATAGTTGTCGATTTTAAAGAATTAACATTTGACTGTTTAGAAATGAGCCTTATATATATGACGTTAAGACTATTGGAAAAATGGTGAGTCTTTATCCTCATATATTAATGAGGATTAATCTATAACTGTCAAAATTTCATTTTTAGAAATTGGCAACTATAGCAACCAACACGACTGACAAAATCCTGAGTTGTTATACCTAATTAACAGATAAATTAACATTTCGTAAAAGATTATTAAAAAAATACTTATTTAGCAAATGCATTATTTTGAAAAATTTTGTTCCGTCATATTTTGCGAATAATTTTTTGGCACTACCACAGGCGCAACATCATGTTCAAAACGACAAGAAAATGTTAAATATAAGTATACTCGCACGAGATCAAGTTGCGATAGTGTTTTATATATGATTGGAAATTGGGTAATTTGAAATCAATGTACTGCTTTAATCTATTTCCAAATTATGTTAACATCCGGGAAACGCTTCTGAAAGTCATTCATGAGAGAGATGACTCGGCTAGGTAGGTATGATAATAATAAATAGGGGTCGGAACCATGGGTGCAAAACTTTAACAAAACTTCTCAAGTGGACTTGACATAGCACAGTCATACATCCATAAAATATACATATCTACACACCCACACATTGCAAGTTGAAGATTCCGAGATAGGGAATAAAATTGGATACAGATTTTTCAATAACATTCGTATTTTTCTTGGCTAAAGTGTTCCCATATATCAATTTTAAAGTTTTGCACCCATAGTTCCGACCCCTGATAATTAATAAATAGGTACTTAGTTTTCTGTCATGATGACATTTAGTGTTAATCAATAAAAAAATTCAAAGTGATATTTTAACATGTAGGTAACATTTAAAAATCATCCTGTATTGCGGCACGCCATCAAAACTGGTATGAAGATCGATCGCCCATATACGGCTCCTGTTTTAAAATTTTAGCGTGTCTGCCCTGTACAACGTACCACAATATATGTATGTATACATTCAAAATGTGTATGGGTTTTGTTAACCACAATAGACCGTAGGCGGTGGGCGGCATTACAAAGACTCACATTGGATTTGAATAGAAATTAAAATATACCTAACTATGTATACTAGTGAACGAACAATTTGATATCTTCAAAGCTTCCTTTAGGAACTTATTAGGGTTATTGATTTATTTTATCTAACGAAGCGCTTACTCCTCATGAACAAAATCGATGTGAAAATTAAGGCTGCCGAATCGGGACCAGTAGGTAGGTGTATGCAGAATTCTCCTCATTATGAGATCGCATTCTTGCAGTAAGAGTAGTAGAAATAGTAAAAATTACGTTGCTTACATCATAATATAAATTACGAACAAAAAATACAGTGGAATTGGGAAAAATGGGATCTCTTCCAGATAACCTTATTTTTTCTAGGTCGAGCACTTTTATTTAAGTATTCGATATGCTCATGATTCTAGGTAAGAATAAGTTTATACTTATAGTTTATTTTATTCTGATATTTGCTCGACTAGCAAAATCTAAGACTTGCAGCAAAGAGAAATCAAATGCATATAGGTACGGTACATATTATATCGGTGTAGGTATTTTTTATATTATGTTCTGTCTTGTGTAATTTGTAAGAAGGTTCAGTAGTTAATAATAGGTAATCGTAGAGTACAAATCATAATTCGAAAGGTCTGTAGATTACAGAGCCACTATTTGTAAGTACTCGTACCTAATAGATTTATTTGGTTAGATACACCTTTAATGCGATTACAACGAACATTTTACCTGGTGAACGATGACAATGATAAAATTACAAGCTAAAGATTAACAAAAGTGATGTCGCTCATTAAACAAGAACTTACAACGTTACCACCCACTTCATTGTGATGAATGACTACAATCTTCTTCCATATATCTTTCGGTTTTAGTAAATCATACAAACGTTAAAAATTCATCCTTAAGAAGACGCCTTAAGAAACAGTATAATTATGATCAATAGAAGTGTCCCTTATAAAGGCTAGAGCTACTGACAGAATGACAAGCGCATATTCAAAATCGTTATTGATAGTGGCAGCTTATCAATAGTTTTAAGATTTCAATTGGTCATTTATTTTACTAATGCCACCATCATTCTGAATGTTGACGTTCATCTTTGTATCACGTATACGGAGGCTTGGGCTATTCATTGATCCAGGCAAAGTGACAATCATAATGTAAAGTGCTTCTGTTGTGACAACTATAACAGCCTGTCAAGCTTTAAACGAATGTGAGTTGAAAGGCTTCTTCGTTTCAAATTGAAACGAAAATCAATTGTTTTCTTTTTGTGGATCGTTACTATGGAAGGGTTATTATGAATGTATGATGCTAAGCGTAGAATAATACAAATACCTACTTAATATAAAGGTATGTTATATATTTTTGATGATTTCTTAATGTGTTTTTATATAATTTGTTACTTCGTGAAAATGGTATTTGCAACAATGTCGAAATATTGGGAAGTCATTTCTTGAAATAGAAATAGTAAATTTCCCGTTTTAAATAATAGGTGCTAAAATGTAAATGACTAGCGCATGGTAGCTTCAAACCGTTATTGATTTATATTGTATTCATTCTCAACAGGTAGACGTCTACTGCTGGACATAGGCCTTCCCGGTAGCGGGGTTATTACCGTAATCGCCACGTTTGGCAGGCTGCTTGGCGATCGTAGTCATATGAGTACACTGCATTTTAAAGGATGCTGCTACCCATACGCCGGTGGTCAATACATACCGAGGTCCAATATTATACCTTTCATTAAATACATTATGTTTGCAACATATTAGAACACACAATAGATGTTGTCGTAAAAATCTGATTAATAATTCATCCATTACAAACCATTAGCTCTTAAACAGACAAGCTCACGGTTCCACTTGTAACGTCGAGGATGCCCTAAGGTGTTCAAACATATCGCCCAGCCTAACATGAACTCTCTTTTTCCGACTAGAACATATACAACGGTGGGGCCAGCCGAAGAGGTAGGAGTCACGATAACTGGTAATTGCAGATGATTATATGTTCGGATAGTAGTTTTTAATTCAACACACCCACGCACGGGAGCGGCATTAGACATAAAAAAATAATGGCCAACCATAAAAAGGCCAAGAAAGGATTTCGTGAGATGTGGCAGTGGTATGCTTGGACTTGCTTAGAATAAATAACTGTAAAATTTTATTGACCTACTTAATTTTTTTTGTGTTTTATGAACGAAATTTATTCATAAAACACTCTTTATGACACACGTCTTCCTTCATTAATATTCTAATGGAGTTAATTTATATAGTAGCTTATTTTGATAAGCCTTTGTTTATCTTTGGTATTGTTCGATTCGAAAAGGTCTATAAAGGGGACCAGGCACACCATCCTGAAATATTTTCTCACATCATTAATGCAAATAAAAACACAACGTCAATCGATAGTATCGATTCAACGGCTGTAAGTACCGGAAACGATGTCCAATTACGCACGAAAGATGCGAATTCAACTCGAATCGAGCCGTCGTAGATTATTGATAGGCTCGATAGATGTTGATTCCAATACTGGCCTCATTACTTGTACGTGAACCATTAAAGAGGATGCGAAGTGAACCTTTTCTCAATACAAAAGTAGTCCCTTATTTCCTCCTTAGATAATGACATAAGACCATTTTCTTCTACGAGTATGAAGTGTATCATCTCTAAGATTCATATTTTAACAACAAATGGGAGTTAATCGTGTAAAGTTACGTTTAATTTTATTCTGTGGTCGCAGACAAACTCAGAGACAGGCACTGGCGAATGTCAGGTATACCCCCCCCCGGTGCCCTCCGAGTAGGGGGCCAGGGACATTAAGCCCCGTTTATTGTTAAAATAAGAGTGATAATCGTGAAAGTTTAAATCAGTGTAATAGTTATATCTCTAAGATTTATTTTTCCATGTTCTAATAAGCCATGAAAAATATATAATTTTAAATTCCAAGAGAAATCCACTCTAATTCATGATTACAATCAAATCTTTATGACTTACATCATGAAGTGGCATATATTTATTGTGTATATAATATGTATATATTTTAATATTAAATAGCTTTCCACCGAAGCCACCGATGATGAATGCTTCATACCTATTTAAAGTTGATTAGGTACTTTGCTTGATTGTTTCCTAATAGTTGATATTTATAAATATATATTTTTAAACTCTTGTCACAGAAACGAGTAGAGATATAAAGCTCCAATTAATACCAAATCAGTTGTCCTTAACTTTTTCATTGTACCCATAGAAGTTTTTCCGCGCGAACGAGTTCTGTATTATTCAAATATTAGTGGGCACCAGTATAGTTGCATTGGGTGCTGGATAAGGTTACCTAATTTAAATCGTGATCAGCTTGCAAAGCCTCAGGTAGCAACCTTTGGCTGCAATATTGCCTTATTTTACTGTAAGGTCTCTTTAGGCTAGCTACAATGCCTGTCTTATTAACCCGCAAAGGCCAGGCACGTCTGCAACACTATTCTGAATATGCATTATGTAAGGAATCCTGAATGTTACAATATTTGTTTAAGTCTAAGACAATTTTTATGACTCATGTTTTTTTCAACGTTAAAAAACACATCACATCAGCAGCCTATCTTAGTCCACTGCTGGACATCTTCTTCTATTAACTATGCATTAGTTAGGTGGTAAATACCCATACTCGCCATGCTAGGTAATCGGATTGGTAGTCGCAATAGGTAGTATCTCCTGCCCATCATCAATCTTCTATTAACGAATGGTTAGTGACACTTCAATCCTTTAGTCGTCTCTTACAATACCCACGGGAAGAGTTGAGGTGGTGATAAATGTATTGCTACTGGCGTCACCACGCAGGACCTGCGAACGTATGTTTAACAATGACTGACAGGTAGCAAGCAGCCCATGAATGTAGAAATTAATTTACTTAGAAGCGATGACGTTCAGACTTCAAAGTGACTTCAGACTAAACTATAGTGACCGCTAAAAATCAGCAGAGGTTCAGTCAAACCTGCGAATGCCTATACTATAATAAAATTATTTCATGAATTTTGTATGCATGCATGACGGACATATGGCATCGTAATGTTGTTTTTAACCGACTTCAAAAAGGAGGAGGTTAACAATTCGTCGAAATCTTTTTTTTTTTTTTATGTATGTTCCCCGATTACTCGAAGACACGTGGACCGATTTGAAAAATTCTTTTTTTGTTTGAAAAGGTATACCTTCTAGTTGGTCCCATTGTCACCGATTTCTGATCTGATGATGGGATCCTGGAGAAATCGAGGGAACTCTTCAAATGTTGTAGGCACACATGACATTTTTCATTTCTTTTCGAAGACTAATCAAGTATTTGCATCTAGTCATGAACATTTTAAGTTGGTGATCTGATGATGGAAGGTACAACTCCTTAGCAATTAGGAGTTGGGGGATAATTCTTTAAGTATAACATATTTCATGTATTTTGGAAGCTATTCGCGTATTTGCATTTAGGTGGTCATCCTTTCATGTCGATGAGCTGATGATGGAAGGTACAACTCCTTAGAGATTAGGAGTTGGGGGATAATTCTTTAAATATAACATAGTTCATATATTTTGGAAGCTATTTGAGTATTTGCCTTTAGGTGGTCATAGTCTCATGTTGGTGAGCTGATGACGAAGGGTATAACTCCTTAACGATTAAGTAATTCTTTGAATGTAACAACTGTCATACATTTTCGAGATCTATTCAAGTTTTTGCTTAGTAGTTATGACATGTTGGTTAGCGGTTAGTGATTCTTTAAATAATATAGGCATGCTAAGGCTTGGAAGCTATTTGAATATTTGCCTTTAGGTGGTCATCCTTTCATGTTGGTGAGCTGATGATGGAAGGTACAACTCCTTAGAGATTAGGAGTTGGGGGATAATTCTTTAAATATAACATAGTTCTTAGATTTTGGAAGCTATTTGAGTATTTGCCTTTAGGTGGTCATAGTCTCATATTGGTGAGCTGATGACGAAAGGTATAACTCCTTAACGATTAAGTAATTCTTTGAATGTAACAACTGTCATACATTTTCGAGATCTATTTAAGTTTTTGCTTAGTAGTTATGACATGTTGGTTAGCGGTTAGTGATTCTTTAAATAATATAGGCTTTAAACTAAGGCTGTTACCTATAATCTTTGAAATTATTCATACCTACTGATGATACACTGTAGGATTTGTGTAAGATGTCCCAAGATATTTATTTATTTATTTAGGTATATCTCCTCGATAATGGGATAATTCTTTGAATATTTAAGTTATCCAGTTCAGGTTTTCTGGCCTATTACAGTGCAGTGCATACTAAATAACGATTTTACACTACTAAAAAGCGTAAAATAAAATATTTTAAAATAAAAATAAAACCGCCTTCAAAAATTCGCCCGAACTAAAAAGTAAAAAATAATTTTATTTCCTACTTCTTAGGATTTCCTACCCAAACCTTTAAACCTAGGTATCCTACAGGTATCCTACAGATTTCTTAGAAGTCGGTGCCAAGCCAAATATGTTCACTTCGCGAGTATATGACTGTATTTGATAGATTTTTGTCTATAGTCAAGTCATAGAACTTACTGTCACACCGGTTATGCTTTCATCAAAATGACTGAGGTAGATCATTCTGTTGATAACAACATAATCGGACTGACAGTAAGTTACAAAGCTCTATCTAATACGAGTATATACCTATGAACGTATTTGGCTTGGCACCGACTTCTAAGAAATCTGTAGGATACCTGTAGGATACCTAGGTTTAAAGGTTTGGGTAGGAAATCCTAAGAAGTAGGAAATAAAATTTTTTTTTACTTTTTAGTTCGGGCGAATTTTTGAAGGCGGTTTTATTTTTATTTTAAAATATTTTATTTTTGGATAATGTTTATATGAATTTGTGTGACAAAGCGGATATTTGACATGGCCATATTTCTAAGAACTTGCGGGAATCCTACAGAGTGACCTTAGCTATCGGCTTAACTATTGAAGCCCCATGTGTTACCACTTAAAAAATGGTCTAACGTTTAAATATATTTTTTTATTTAAAACAAAAGTGTATTGTGTGTGTATAAAAATACGTGTATTAATCTCCATATAAATTGCACATGTATTTGATGGCAAAAGAGGGAAAAACAGAAGCTGTCATATTTACAGGTTATTTGCTAATTCAATATTTGTAATTCACTTCACTTCACTTCATCAGCCTATGTTAGTCCACTGCTGGACGTAGGCCTCTCCTATTAACTATGCATATAGACGCATTAGGAGGTAAATGCCTATAATCGCCACGCTGGGCAAGCGGATTGGCGATCGCAGTAATGTGTCCACTATGATGACGCTGCTGCCCGTGATCAATCTTTTATCAAATAATGGTCAGTGACACTTCAATCCCCTAGTCGACTCTTACGACACCCGCAGGAGGAGTTGGGGTGGTGATAAATGTATTCTTACTGCCGTCACCACACGGCCATATTTGTAATAAAATACAGTTTTTCACAACGAACAGTTTATTATTACTACTGAAACAACAATACTGTGTCAAGATTTGTTGTCTTTAGGTAGTATTGCACCATCATATACATCTAATCTATAAATAATACAATATACCTACATGATAATAGGGACATATTAAACATAATTATAATAATGACAGTTAATGAAATTGAAATTAATTTTATTAACTTTAATTACCAACATTCTTTAATTTGAACACGTTCACCCACTGAACGAATCTCGTTTTACAAATGTACGGACAGTATTACAAGGCATATACAAATTTCGCATCCCTTTCGCGGCGGGATTCAGAAAAAACACCGTAAACTGTTCAACAGTAAGGTTTGTTGTGGTCTGGCGTTTACGATATCAAGTTGTAAGGTGCGTACTCGATAGCTTGTAACACTTACCGTTATCGCGGTACCGTCCGTCTGACGGTCACTCGGTCTCCGTGTTTTCATTTCCACATCGAACGGTATTCGATTTTCGAATTTAGCCCGATATTCTTATCGGTTATCAGTTTTGGATGACACTATTTTGAAATCTGAAATTGAAGACATTGTTGATAAGACAATCAGAAAAACATTTTTAATTATTTTATTATTAACAAAAATACTAAGGATTTTGCATTTCCAAGGATTTGTCGATACCGTATATCCGTATCGTGCATGAATTTGAATATGTCAAATACATGCAAAAATATACACATAAAATTTCCCTGTTGCAAGCGTAACAAAAATCGGGACCATTCAGTAACGTATTTCGATTTAAAGAAGCAAGAGTAAAAAAAATACGACAAATTAAGTCGTGATCAAATAAATAAATAAAAAAATATCTTGGGGCAAAGATGTCCAGGCCGACTTGTGTTCGTGTTGAGGTTAGTTGTTACTGGCAAAGTCGAGGGAGCGAACATTACTTTTTTCGTCATTTCGGTATTACTCCTGTAATATATTCCGTGCCGTATGTTCTATTATTGCCCCGGCCATTTATGTCAGTAAATAAATGTAGGTACTTACAACCTTTATTTAGGTACCTGTTGCAGGATATTACATGTCTTTTTTTTGGAAATTATTAAGTTATGGCCTTTTTAAAACCTAATTTCGCCGGATACATAATTTCGTCGGCCAAACAATTGATCCTAAAAATTTTTCCCTAAGCCACCATAGGTGCCTACCGCGTTACGCTGTTCTTGGTTTCTTTCGAGTAACAATAGGTACATAAAGTTATTATTACACACCTCTCGGTGCAACCTGCCCCGACGCAATAATGTATTTACTTGGGTGTCTTCCTAGGCAATAAAATACCTCATAAACACCTGCCTTTGCGTAATAGGTACTGAGATTTTCTAACTAACTCTGACATTCTTGTAAGTTGACCGATTAACGACAAAGTAAGAACGCTTAGATCAAACAATACAGAGTATTTAAACATGATATTAAGGAGTACCTAGTTAGTTTTAGTAATTATGATTCCAAATTCAAATTTACGTGTATCCCCGATTCTTTTACAATGTTTTCCATTATATACGTACTTCATTAAAAATCGGCACAATATTAATGTAACATGATCCAATAAAGGCAGTAAAATTCACTTAGCACACGAGTAGAACTCGATCGAATCGTGATATCGGAATAAAACATATTGCCTACAAGAATTGTATCTATTCAGAACAGAACATTAATATTTTTTGTTACAATTAAAAATGTAGCTACAAATTCCGTTACTCGTGGCGTGGCATACTTTACAAACATGTTTGGATTGAAAATGAAACACCCTCCACGTACGCGTGTCTTAAAATTATCGGGACACTTAATAATACGCCCTTTTCTTATAATAAATATACAAAACATCGCCATTGCCTTTGAAATAAACTGGAATATCATGCGTGATTGGTAAAAAGTGGTCACGGAAACTGCATGTTACTTTAATGGTACATAATGTAATTAATTGATGACAAGTAATAACTGAACGTTTTAATTGTTACAGATATAACTAAATAATTGGGACGAGCAAGTGCAGTGCGGTGACACAAAGGATTATGTTCAGTGCCAAAACTATTTTTATGACCAAGAACAGAAGGTGACAGTTGTGTTGCTCATGTCAGTGTTGTGTTGTGAACAATGATTGTTTGGCGAACGAAGAATCCTAGTCGTCGGAAAATCAGTGGCTGGTAAGTTTCATCTACTCGTTTGTATATCATACCTATAAAAAGTTTCATTGCTATTTACATTCAATTGACGTTTACTTTAGTCAGTAGTTACGCCAGACAAGACGTAAAGTACGTAAAGTTGATCATCAGTAAACCTATTTATACTCATGCTAATTTCTAATAAATAAGTAGACAGTTAAGTAGGTAACAATATTTATAATATGTCCTTATGATATGAGGTAGGCACAAATGTTATGAACTTTATTATGCTTATCATGTACTGTAACGATGTGTAAGATTACTCAAAAATTAATTGGCACGTGTCGACTTTCATGAACTACATAAATAGGGGGAAATAAATAAAAGTATTTAGTGCTATTCACTTACGCCGCAACATGCAATCAATTTGCAATGTGCCCCAAGCTAATAGGCTTTACTGTTTATTGAGCTCGTTAGTCGGCAAGGAATTGGGTATCAAGCAGATTCTTTACGGATATTGCAGCAATGTCATTTAAGAAGCAGAATATGTTTCTAATTAATGGGATCCGTGAACTTTCCCATCCTCTTCATCAGATATGACATAAAAATTATCTTAAATCAGCTTGACAAATTTTACGATGGGAAATATCATTTTCGACTGAATTACCTACGTACCATAAAAAAAACTTTTATCTAGAGGCTACAAAGCAAGAGTAACACGTAACTACATAAGATTTTCTTGTGAAGTTAAAAAAATGGTTTTTATAAAGTAATATTATAGGTATGTACTCGTGCCGTCGCAATTCACTTACAAAATTTTTCTTCGGGCATACTTTTTTTTTTCAAAGCCTTGATTAGCCAGTAACATACTCGTACTTTTCAAAATAGTGTTTTTGCTAAAGCTGTGCCTGTTCCTAGCTTGGCTCCGCGGGGCATCGGCGGTTACCGATGTGCGCGAACGCCGGTCCATGTATCTTCATCATGCGTTATTGCATACGTCCGCGAGGCAGAGAATATGATCGAGAACACCACTTAATATTTTTACTGCCGTGAACCTAGAATCGTATTCATTTAAAAAAAATTAAATAATTATTTTGTTTACATTGAACAGGTTCTGCCTGTCCGTGTTTGACAGATATTATACTATGGAAGTATGGAACACTGATACATCGCGATTCAGATTCGGGCCTAAACTGAATCGCATTAGTAGATCGTGGTAGCCCCCAGATCTGATGAGTAAATATTGGTAGGTATGAAAATTGGCATTATGAAGAAATGGGCAGTAGGGTGGGTCATTTTTCAAAAATTTCGATTTTCTTGAGGGCACAGTTACAAAACTTTGATTATCACTCTTATTTTTTATATATTTTTAATTTAAGTTTTTCTGTCTCCGGATTTGAGTAGAAATTTTCCTAAAATGGGCATTTAAAAAAAAGTTATTATTTTCGACCTTTTTTTTCATCTCTTTTGGCTCCATAACTTTAGAAAAGCTATTTCCAGGTAAACACAATACTCAAACATAGATCATGTTGCAACAAAAAGTAAAAACAGATACCAACTGTGGTCAGAACAAAATGTACTGATACTATTTCTACGAAATCTTTCAAATAGATCCGGAGGCAGAAACTTAATTCCGATGGCCAAATCATTTTGCACGCTCTTTATTGACCTAATTACGGAACTATTTACAACTGTGCCCAGCAGTGTTATTCACTAAGGAAACCGCCTTGCTATCAGCGCTGTGACAGCGCTGCGGCAGCGTCGAGCCTAAAAATGGTATTCACTAATGTACTTTAAACGACACTAGTGCTCGGCGACGAATGCGGCGTGAGCTGGAACTACACTGCGTCGAGAGTTTGACGTTTAATGTATGAACTTCGTATTCTCTAACGAAAAACAGCGACGAACTCGCCCGCAACCTCACTCACAGCCTCGATTCCTAATGTCAAATAAAACAGCTAGGATTTTAGACAAGGCTGTCTCGACATCCAGCTCGTTGACGAACGCAGCGTCGAATGTGTGAATAAGAGAATAGCATAGCAGTAAGAAACAAACACTTTTTTTTTGCTTCATACTTTCAGTGACCCACCCTAATGAGCAGGTATGAATATAAGTAAATATTTGAAGTACCTACTACATAGACAGGATGTCCGTCGGAAATGGGATGGATTTGAATGGTCATGTTAGGATACTAAAATGTCATATATGTAAAGATTCCTGGATTCGGACTAGATTCAGAGATAATGTCGTTTTTTCCCGAAAATTATTTATTTCTTATTCACGTATCAAGGCATTTTTCTTGGTACATACCTAGCAAATGAAGTTTAGAAATATTAATTCGCAGACACCTAAATCTTCGAAAAATGTACAATAAAAAATGTATGTATGCTGATTCTGAACGATTTCTTTCATTCGACCTAATATCATTATGTTTAGCATTTTTTGCTTTATTTTAACTTCTGGACTACGAGCCTAAAATTTTTTATTTACCTCGTGGTCAACACACCCCCTTTACAGCTAGCAGTTAATATTTCCATTGATTGATAACTTGAATATAAATAGTTACTTAAGGAGTTTTGGTAATTGTCCTCTTCATAACTTTTCTATGTTAAGTCAATTTTATATTTGGTTTTGTTGTTCGACATAAACAAACATTAGTTCGACATTAATAAACATATCAGTTAAGTTATTCGGTGTAAAGATTAAATCAAGTCCAATACATATTTACAAGCAAATGCTATGTTATAATTATGCGAGGAGTATCGCTTATCAGTTATCAACTGGAGAAGAAAGTAATTTAAATAGAGGCATTATAACTGATATATGTAAGCTTCTTCGTCAACTTCATTTCCCTGTCTTTATCCACGGGAGGCCCGCAGGCTCGCTTATCTATCACGAAATAGCGGAGTAATTTTACTACCCATGTCATAGGCTGACTAAGATACTTACGACGATAATACATACAAAAGAGCATTGTTATGTCTAGTTTTAGTACATTACGTACTACAAATGCCAGGACGAAAGGGGTTACTGGCTGAAGACATATAAAAGGATAGGTCTGAGGTGAGTAACCCCAATTCTCGACAAACTATGTAGTGCTTTTCTCAAATATGCAATAGAATATTCGTTTTCCTGTGGTCACACAACTATAACCATTTAAAATGAAATAAGCTATTAGTAAAATCAATATCAAAATGAAGTATAAAAAAAGATCAGCCGGGTTTCGTGTGCGTTGGCCCTTATAGTTTTTTTTAAGTTATGAATGGCATGATGCCTGTGTCACAATTTATTTCGAATGAAAATTAAAAAATGGGCCTGGCTGACCTAGGTCTGCAAGAGTAGTATGAAATTTCATTAATTACCTCTCCTCCTAGTTTGCCCTGGAATATCATGTTTTCCAGCCTATTATAAGGAACATTACATTAATATTTCATTGCATGTTTGAGAAACTTACCTTACTCGAAGTAAACTTCATCAATACCGATGTGCCATAATTGCGATTGTATTTCTATTGAGTGAAGTTTATTAAATCGTGTTATCGTAATGGTAAGTAGTATTTATTATTTCTTCAAAATTTTAAAATTACACTAGTGTGCCCTATTATGGTAATCCTACCCTACCTAATAAAGGAATTTACCTACCACAAAACAACTGGAA
This sequence comes from Thaumatotibia leucotreta, assembly GCA_025490895.1. NCBI lineage: Eukaryota > Metazoa > Arthropoda > Insecta > Lepidoptera > Tortricidae > Thaumatotibia > Thaumatotibia leucotreta. The sequence continues at coordinate 33,612 of JALPQI010031366.1, forward strand.
TTGTATTTTTCATTTTATTATTATGTGCGAGCAAACTCGCGTCTTAGGCTTTACGGATATTACTAATTTTGTTACTGGTATCATCGTAAGCACACTATTGAGTTTGTGACACGAGTAGTAAAACGCCGCTATTTTATTACTTATTAAGAAATAATGGCCTATATGCATGAATACTAAATTCGTACTACCGATGTTAACACTTCAGCTGGCAGTTCATTTCATCGAAGTTGCTGAAATTTCAACTTTCTGTCTGTTAATTAAAATCCAAACAGGTCAGCCCCACAGCGGGAGCTTATTGCCAGACGAAGGATTAGTTGTAGATTTTATGATAATCGGATTGCATTTCAAATCGTTCTAATACAATAAGTACCTACTTCAAATTGAACGTTAACCCCCTTATTCATAAATGTGTCACTTAGAAAGCCGATAAGTATTTTTGTCCCTTTCGATCATATCAATATAATCTATAAGACTGAAAAGGACAAACAATACCTAGATGCTTAGCCAAGTTGCCAATCGCTAACGCTTAGTAGCGTATCGTAGTTTCCCTCTCATGAAAGAGTGCTTTCATACCAGTGCGACAAAGACCTTTCGTTTACGATTGACAATTAAGCGTTAGCGATTGGCAACTTGTCTAAACACCCGTATCGGCTTGCTTAGTTAGGAGACGCTTATGAATAAGGAGGTAAATCTTTCATTAAACATTTTTGTTGCATGAACCAATTGTAAGTTAATTAAGTAAATGTAAGATTTATTTAAAAAAATCTGTGCCTAAGGTAGATAGGGCTTAACGAAAACAAAATCACGGACGTTCCCAAGTGTGCTACGAAAGTTAGTCATATGGGTACCGTCATAAAAGAGTGACGTTAAGTTTTAATTGTTTTCATTGTCAGCCTCCGTAGCCTAGTTGGTAGTTTGGTAGTGACCCTGCCTACGAAGCTGGAGGTTCCGGGTTCGAATCCCGGCGAGGGCATTATTTGTGTATTTATTTATCACAAATATTTGTTCCTTGGTCATGGCCGTCTATGTATTTAAGTATCTAGACGTATCTATCTATTATATATATCGTCGCTTGGTATCCATATCACAAGCCTTAATTGAGCTTACCGTGGGACTAGGTCGATTTGTGTAAGATGTCCAAAGATATTTATTTTATTTATTTATTTATTGAAGCCCTCAACTATGTAAGTATACTCCAGTTCAAATACCATGGCCAGATGCCACTGCAAAGTTTTATGTGGCATCGGGCCATGGTATTTGAAGTGGAGTATACCTACATTTTTTTTAAGCAATTGACTCATTATGATATCGTACAGTCGATGTCAAAGATATTAGTATAATTCAGCTGCCAAAAATATATTTACACGGCCTTAATACTAAGGCAATAAAGTCGTGGAAATATATTTTTGGCACCTGAATCGTAATGATAATCATACCTGGGATAACTCGGGGCATTTATACAAAAGTGATGTAGCAAAATATTTTATCGACTAAAAATATATCGATGTTACTGTGAATGACAACATGAAAATGTTATTCGGCATAAATAAATATTAGGTACTTACTCCTGAATTAAAATAAAAAATAAATTTAAACGGGTATTTACGCGTTTCTTTTAAAATAGTTTTCAAATATGCAATCAATATTAAAATATCAATATTTCAATTGTTATTTTGATTAAAATTATATCTGCATACTTTTACTATCTGAAAAGGCCCGATATTAGATATGACAGCGAACCTCTGTACTGTAATCGAGAATGTTCAATAAGCACATATTTTATTATAATTATATCGACATCTTTTAATCGATATCGAATCCCTATAACTTGCCCCCAGTTATCCCAGGTATGATGATAATCTTCGACGTCGACCCTGAAATTTAGGTACTGAATCCTGCAATCAACATCCCCGCAAATGCGACGAGCGAGTGAATACGAGTGATACGATCTACATCCTATATACGATACGATGAAAAATCTACTCGTGGTTTTCAATAAAAAGATTGTTTACATTTAGTTACATACCTACCTAACCGAACAGATTATAGAACTTGCAATTTCAGTTAACGGTTCATAAAGGCAAGGCATAACTATTCTCAGCTGTAGGTAATAAGAATATAAATAATAAATACATAAATGGGTAACAAAATCAAAATTGCAAGCGGTGCATCAAAGGCATTTATCATTTATCGATAAGGCGGTCTCCCTGTCCTCTTGACCTTAAGATAAACGACGAGAAAGTATATTGTACTTGTAATAAGTAAAAGTATGCCTCCATCTTACAGGGCAACATTATAGAAAATCCTTTTAATGTAGTCAAATAATATCAATGACTGACGAATAAACAAAACTATATTAATCTAACTGAGCTGATGATATTTTAGTACATGTTTGTGGGACTTTTGAAAGCCCAGTCACCGTAAAATGTAGGTATCCAAATTAAAGAGTAATATAATACTGAGCGTAGTAGTACTTCCTGGTACTGAAAAACTTCTAGTTCTTCAAATCATGCAAATAACGTAATAGTACATTACTACCGAGGCCGGGAAGTGACTGGTTGCCGGCCGAATATATGTAGACGGCCGAGCGAAGCGTGGCCGGATAGTATTCGGACGGCAACCCGTCACTTCATGGCCGAGGTATGTATAATGCTTTTCTCAAACATGCAATGAAATGAAACAAAAAAATGTATCTTCTTTCTAAGAAATTATAAGTCAACTACATAACCAAGTCTTTGAAACACAACAAAAGTCAAATACGACAGTGACACCTAATATTTTTTTAAGATTGATCTGTTTGAAAGTTGCAAATTTTTAATTTAAAAAAGCGGTATTAGACGACGCGGTCGATTGGGTCCAATTAATCGCATGCAGTGATCGGGGCCGACGGATCGCGCCGTATAATACTGCTTTTTAAATATTATTTTGAGTAATTATTGTACATTTATTTTAAATGATATAATTAATGAAATAATTAATTATAACTGCAAAAATTTGCCAATCATTTTTTTTATACTAATATTACTTACAGATAATTATTGGCTAAAAGCCAAGATGCTAGGTCACAACCCTATGTCAAATGAAAATTAAAAAAGAGGTACGAGGTACTTCCCGGCCAGTTTTTAGGCACGTAACTACAACATTTCATTGCATGTTTGAGAAAAAGGACTTTTACTTACAATTAAGCCAAGAAGGCTTCGGTAAGTGACAAACATATGTACCCTAGACCTAAGATTTTTATTATGAATAAATAGTTGAAAAAAAAACTTAAATAAGCAAATTACACATGTAAAATCGTAAATTCTTATTGGCAATAAAATTACAAAGGTTTCGCGAAATGCTGAATGAAGAAAATGGTAGTGCACCAACAAGGCTAGACGCAATATAACTCATATTGCGATATGTGTCCCATTCCTGAAATGTATGATAAATTATAATAATAATGTTTTGCTTACTCAGGTATCATTAATGACAAGATTTCCATTATTTGATATACAACACACATTAGAAATAATTTCAAATATGGAAATTTACAAACTAAACAGCTTTCTAACTAGGCTTTAATGGCCTAGGACTTAGAGTGATACTAATAATACTCGAATGAAATGACCGTCCGCGGACACAAGCCAGTAATGTCTTCATAGATGATTATGGAAGAATTCCGCGGTGAAGCGTGCAACGCGCGAAGAACTGAATTCCCAACAGTCACACCGCTATGTAATTTTTATGAAGATTTCTTGTAGATATATTGATTTAAACTTTCTCGATTCATCATCATCATCATCATCATTTCACCCAAAAGACGTCCACTGCTGGACATAGGCCTCCCCCAATGATCGCCAATATGACCGGTTCTGCGCTGCTTGCCTCCAGCGGGTTCCCGCGACCTTGACCAAGTCGTCGGACCATCTTGTGGGAGGCCTGCCCACACTGCGTCTTCCGGTACGTGGTCGCCAGTCCAGCAGTTTCGGGCCCCATTGGCCATCTGATCTTCTTTCACGATGATCAATTTATCACTCATATTTTAAAGACAAACGTGTCTGCCTGCGACGACGGGTGTAACGTCATGCCCGAAACGTAAGGATATAATTAAACGTGAGTTTACGCGATTAAGACCCGTTAGTCTTTAAAATATTTCTTGTAGATATTATAAATCATACAAGGTGTTATATTTGTCACCCCTCGTAGCTTCTTTGGTAGTTACCCTGCCAATGAAGCTGGAGGTTTCGTGTTCAAATTTCGGCGAAGGTATATTGTGTGTTTATCACAAATACTTTTTTGGTCACGGTAGTCATGTATGTATTTACAGTATTATATACACGTTGTAACATGGAGAAACCGAATAACTTGATAGGGTATTCCGTAAGCAGCAAATAATGCTACATCTAAGTAATGAAAAACTATTTGTATTCGTTGATGTCTTTTACTTTGCGTACAACACTTAATCCATATTATCTGAAGAGTCCACGGAAAAAAAATGTCCAGTGCCTAAAAAAATCAGGGCTAATTCACACCTTATTCTGTTAAACGTAAGGTGGTTGTTCCTTCTGTAATTTTAATTGACTAGACATGTTCTTTCCGTGGACCCTTCATCTAACATTTTCATTTTGGACCATGAACTCTTCAATAGAAAAAAAGACATTGGCGACATATTGTTTCTTATTTCTCTTACGTGTCTGTGTAACCAGAGTCCAGTAAATAATAGCCATTTTCTTAGTATTTCCGCGACATAAGTAAAGACTATTACCATAAGTATCAGGTGTCGCATATCGCCGGGCACGCAACGCTTTACCGGTTCCACACTAGGTCATAGAGTTTCACAAATATTTGTGACTAATATACACATATAAATATCACTTAATCATACGCAATTAAATTTTAGACTACATAATTCAACACTTGGAATTTTGATCGATTAGGTGTTAGTATAATTTTCTGTGATATGCATCTCGAAATTCTCTTGGTTAAAAAATTACCTCTGTTAGCTTCAACGCTATCATTTGATACCTGTTAAAAATTTTGTGCTTTCATTATTTATTAACAAACTTTAGTCATCATCAATTAAGGCCTTCTTTATGTAATACGGGAAGGTTCTCGAGTGGCGGCCACGTACCGGAAGGTGCAGCGTGGGTAGGCCCCCCACAAGATGGACTGATGACCTGGTGAACGTCGCAGGAGTCTACTGGATGCGGGTGGCACAGGACCGATCATTGTGGCAATCTTTGGGTGAGGCCTATGTTCAGCAGTGGACGTCTTTCGGCTGATATGATGATGATAAGAAAAACATATCTTACACGTTAGATGTATCGAAATCTCAGCTTAAATTATAGGTAAGCAGATTGTAATCTGGTGCGTGTTGTCATGTCATTTTGCCATTAAGGCTATAACTATGCCAGTATTTTAACGCTTGTAAATAATAGATGGAAACAAGATAACCTAACATCACATTATCATCTTGATAAGATTCGAAATGCCTTAGGCGTTCAAGCGAAAAAAATGCATTGTTTTTACACGAAACGAAAGTACGTGATCGTGCAACCGCGCACGCGCATCCGCGCTTCATTACACTGCTCTCTGTTAAGATTTCCATTTGTGCAGCATTATTCGATTTATTAACTTATTATCATCATCATCTCAGCCATATGACGTCCACTGCTGAACATAGGCGTCCTCTCTGGACCTGACATGTATCGGTTAGATGCGACCTGCATCCAGCATGTCCCGGCGACCTTCATAAGGTCGTCTGTCCATCTTGTGGGTGGACGTCCTACGCTACGTTTGCCTAGCCGTGGTTTCCACTCGAGCACTTTTCGACCCCATAGACCATCTGCTCTGCATGCAATGTGACCTGCCCATTGCCACTTCAGCTTGCTAATCCGGAGGGCTATGTCAGTAACTCTAGTTCGCCTACGGGTCTCTTCTTTTTCTGATTCGATCACGCAGAGAAACTCCGAGCATAGCCTCTCCATTAATGCCATTATTAACTTATACTATTGACTTTTATTGCATTATATGAAATCCTATGAAATCTTTTGTTTTTTGTGCATAATTTATGAATGTCACGTGACGTCATCAGCTCAGTCCACTGCTGGACGTAGGCCTCTCCAATTAACTATGCAAATCGTTATTCTGAATAAGCGGGTTGGCAATCGTAGTAGTGTGTCCATCATCAACCATCTATAAAGGAATATTCATTCACACTTCAATCCCTTAGTCGACTCTTACGACGGGAAGACAAATGTATTCTTACTGCCGTCAGATTTTTCTTCGTGCACTAGTGAATACTTATTTTTGTTTTACTCGGCAACAAAGTTTTCTTACCCCTCGCAGCTTTATACTCCCTCAAGACTCATTATTCAATATATTTAAAGTAAACTTTGGAATATTCTAACTCCCTTATTCATAAACGTCTCCTAACTTAGCAAGCACAAGCAGCTAAATATTGGTAATCATTCGCTCTTAGAAGACATATTCATGAGACCGAAAGGGACAAACAATACTTAGCAGCTTACTAAGCTAGGAGAAGTTTTTGAAAAAGGGCGTAAGTTACTTAATCAGGCGTCGATATAAGCATGACCAGGAGAATAGTAGATTACGACACAAGTGCGAAAAACAGGAAATCCGAAACGAGTGGCGATGTTTTAAAACATGATCGAAGGGAGTGTTTTAAATCGCCACAAGTTACGAATTTCGTTTTTGCACGTGTCTCGTACTACGTTTTTTAGTACAGAACAGATGGCCCTCCGAAATTTTGGACCTGGCGTAAAATGAGCCACTTCTCGCACTAGAGCCTAAAAAAGGCATCATCTGTACTAAAAAAATAATTATCATGCTTGCAAAATCATTACCTATTCATAACTATTTTCCTCTTGGAAAGGTAAAACTAACGTTGAAAATATCGGCACATCAAAATTTTTTTTGAGGAAACTTCGGTTTTTTAACGTTTTCTTCGGGTTTTTTATAGTAGTTTATGCAACTGTACGTAATGCCTGATTATGATTACGTATAGTTGCATACACTACTTTATCTACACACATATCATAAGTGATCTAAGATGGGTTCAGGAACTGTAGGAAAATGACATGCATTGTTATGTTATTACACTTATTACTGCTGTCTGTATAAGTCATGGCCGGGTAGAAAAAAATACAATTAAAAAATAAATAGAACACATAGGGATACAAATTATTCATTATCATTGATTTGAATATCTGTAATTTTTTTTAAATCATAGACAATCGAGTGATGTCCTTATTCTTGTGTCACTCGATATGAAAATATCGTCCAATTGTAACTAAAAAACATACTGAATTTACTTAGCATATCTATACATATAGATACCAGAATAGCACCCCACTTGAATCTGACAGCTATTCCAAATTTAAAACTCATAACCTCCGGAAAAATCGTATATAATGTTAACTTTATTTATGTGCCAAGTTCTCATGGTGGGTAATGCTGGTCATTGTCTATTGTTTCTGAACGCATTTTAGAGCACTTAACGATATATCTATTTCAATTGATTTTTCTTCGATGACATCGCATTTGCCATTTATAAGTGAAAATTAGAGTTAATCTACATTGGTTTAGGGTTGAAAATTAAAGTGGTAACTTTCTTTTTTTTTCGAAAGAATCCGAAAAGAACGTGCCATTTGGAAAGAATCGGGGTTTTTCAACGTTAGGTAAAAGGCAAATTACAAGGCAGAAAAGTATGATTCGAAAAAAGGGCTTTCGTTAAGTTTTTCTGCTACCTATTAAAATATCACAACTACAGTTGTAGTGATAATTAACTTATGTGAACCGTTTATAATGATAATCCATGTAAGGAATTAATCTTTTAGATCCGTCTTCATTAATGGGTGTGAAATCACGCGATATTACGTAGGGTCCGGGACCATAAAACAAAACGTAGGTAGTAAAATACATAATGATGTTATATCTTTATGCGACTATGCCGTGTGAGCTGTTCATATTCTGATCTTGAGTTGACTTAATTTTGTTATTTACGTAGTAGAAAAAAAGGCTCGCGAGCTATGGATTCGTATAACACTCATATCGATGCCTAAAGTCTTGAACCCTTAAAGGCCCGGCCACGACATTGGTCTAAGACGACCAGCGGCGAGCGAATCCATGAGTTGGAGCGGGTTGCCAATATGGGTACTCCCTCTCGCACGTATGGTTTTCCGCTAAGCCGGTCGCCTTAGACCAATGTCGTGGCCGCGGCATAAGACTTTTTTTCTTTATAAATAGTTTTTGTGGCCTTTGTGTACATACTTAAGGGTGATATAGGTATTAATGTCTATTGATCCTGCCGCTACGTTATAAACGCGCGTTTACTTTCTATCCATCCCGCTCGCCCTTGCGTATTGTCACGAACGAGCCGGATAGAAAGTAAATGCGCGTTAATAATGTAGAGGCTGCTCATGATAGGGCTATAGCTTTCCGCACCGAACCCATGCTTACGCGTTTCGAACTAAACGGTAATGTTCAATAGACAAAGTGCATACGCTTGTTGATAATGTGTCTTCACCCTTATGCATCTAGCGGCCCTACCGCGAACTACGAAATCCGCAAATTTCGAGCATTTTTCTCTCTCACTCTAAGGACGCCTTCGTTGGAGTGACAGAGAAAAATCCTCGAAATTCACGAATTTCGATTTTCGCGGTAGTAGGTCAGTCTTTAGGGGTTGCTTCTTTATGTGTCGATATGAGCAGCGCTAGGCGGATAGGTGCTCTTACAAACATTTAATCTACGCATTACCATAAACGCCTTTTGGCTAAAAGAATGAGTTTCCATACATAAAGCAATATTTCGGTTTTTTAACATTACACACTATTACAACTTAAAAATGTGCGTATGTATGAAGTTTTGAATCTTCATTTGTGCTTAAAATTATGACTAAGCACACATTTTTATTTAATAGTTAATAGTGTGTAATAAAGTATTAGACTACATTCGTTTTTCTCAAACCAATTTTAATTTTATGTACTGATATGCTTATAATAAAATTTATAATTAGCTGCAATTATGCACAATTCCTTGTAACATTTGCAATATTTGCATTTAAAAGAAGTCTCAAAAATAAATATTGCAAATATGTTTCAGTGCCAAATTTTAGCGCAGTTGAATTGAAATACTTACAGATTATCTTATTAAATCCTTGTCATGGTAGGGTGTGAATAAATTAATTAAAAATATTATTAAAAAAAAGCTTTACCGCTTTTCACCCTACATTTGGATTTGACCCGAAAAAACCTTGACATATGACCATGTTATTTTAATTCGCGTGAAAGTGATACTCATATTGGCATTGACTCGAAGTGGTTCCTATTTAGTTATATTTGCATTTATTTATAACTATTCATAGCGTTTTCACTTATGTAAATCTGTAGAGTACCTCCTGTGAACTAAACATCTGTTTTTAATTCAATGCCTCTTATCAGTCAGATAAGACCACATTAAAAGTATCTCCTCGTTTCTGTAACGCTTAACCCGTAATTTATTTTTTACTTAGATATAATAGTACATTTCGATATACTTTTCGTATATCGTTTCCGCGCGTGAATTGAACGATGTTTTTATTATAATTGCGAAAAAATAAAAATACAACTTCAACGAGCATTGAACGTTTCGGACAGCAGACACTTGATGTCGGGTTGCCAGATCGGATTTCAACAAAATCGTGACAAAAGATCATTCAAACAAATAAATAAATAAATATCTTGGGACATCTTACACAAATCAACCTAGCCCTACGGTAAGCTCAATTAAGGCTTGTGATGTGGGTACTAGGTGACAATATATGTAATAAATAGATAGATACTATATGGGTACGATAGGGATTTGACCAACACCAACTAGGCTATGGAGGCTGACGAGAATAATAGCCAATTTAAGTTATCGTATTTGCATAAACGATCACAATTGTAAAAAATATTGCAAGATACCTTAATTTTATCCAATCGACTTGTTTTTGTTACAATATATTAAATTCTTGTTTGAAAATAAAATAAAAATATTCGAACTTGCTTGCTTGAAGTTAGGAAAAACGCCTCTTCCGAGACAGACGTTCCGTTTCATTCACATAATTTAATTATCATTGTTTTTAATGTTCAAATAATGCAATAAATTGCAATTAGGATTACTATAATGTAATTAATGAAAAATATAAATATGCATTAATAACGAACTTGCGATTTATTCTGCCATAAAAAACTAGACAAACATTTAAATAGTTACTTCGCTAAGCAGTCGTATCTTAGAATGGAACAATTTTTTTTAAGCTCAAGTTCGTAAATTATAACTTTCGGCAATAAACAAACACTTTTTGACCAACTGTATTTAAAAAACATATTTTGATAATCATTTTTAACCTCTTACAGAAAATAATCTTTATTTATTTTATGTTGAATTTTAGCTAAGTTGATTATTTTTTGTTTCAGGTCCAAAATGGCTTCTGACATTGCGTCTCATATACCAACAACGACATTTGTTTGGTTAATTATTACATTGGTCAATGTGAGTATCTTATGAGGATCGAACAGGAAATCGATTCTTAAACTTCATTATTTATTGTGTGGTGTTACTTGGTGATATGACATCTTATTGACAAGCTACATCACATGAGTTTTTATTCCTAAATTTTTTATATACCGTACTGACAGTACACCCGAAATATTGCTTAACATCAACTAAAGGTATTAGACAAGCAAATGTTTTTAGATTTTAAATACAAACGGGTCTTAATCGCGTAAACTTACGTTTAATTACTCAACTTTACTTATTACGCCGCGGCCACGACATTGGTCTAAGGCGACCGGCTTAGCGGAAAACGTATGGTGCTCCCTCTCGTACTCATATCGGCATCCCGCTCCAACTCATGGATTCGCTCGCCGCGTGTCGCCTTAAGGTGCGTTTAAACCAAAAGAGCATTCGCTGTTCTAGCGCCCATTCTACGAAATCAACCAATCACGTTTTGTGTACCGATCGAATTTAGTAGAGTGGGAGCTTAGAACAGCGAATGCTCTTTTAGTTTAACCGCACCTTTAGACCAATGTCGTGGCCGGTCCTTTACGATTAAGAACCGTTTGTCTTTAAAATATGAGTGATAATCGTGAAAGTTTAATTAAATTCTTTTTACTTCGTATTTTAATATAATGTACCTACTTAATGATTACGATATTACACTTTGACTTCATCAGAATATCCCTGCTGTAAGAATGCGAAAGACATCCTATGAACGCACTTAAGCGATGACTAAACATTTATTTAACTACGCGGTCTCTACAAACCGGATCCTTATTAGAAAACGTCAAATTCCTCTGTATTAATTCCGAATCTCAAAAATGCATTCCACTAGGCTCCGTATCATACAAAAACCAGTCTTAGAATAGTGTAAGTGTGTTGAGTAAGCAGAAACGAATCTCCGTTCCGTCCTTGGGGAGGTCGGGTTTGTGAGTTGGTCAACGAGAAAAGCTGTTAGTTCAATGCTAGGTGGTTTAAATCGAGGTCTCGCTCGTTTGGTCGGTTGTCCTCAGCGTCCGTTCCATTTGAGCTGGTGGCTGCAAACGTCCGCTAACACACATAGCATACATATCGCACGCTTGCAACTGGACCGCGAGGGGAAAAAACAAACGGATGGATGCTGTACGGTTAGCAGAATTGGCTTCGTTCTCATACAACTAATCTGATCTTTGAAATAAAAAAATAAGTTGGATTTTTTCATGCAATAAATATTTTTAAGTTCAAATTATGCTCTTTTCAAGTTGGGCTTGTTGTTTATTGTTTATAAAAAATACAATTGTACCTTACAGCTAGGGCCAGAGCAGTACAAAATGGCAAAAACATGTTACTTAATAACATAATATAAGTTCGTGCAAACACAATTTAAACATTGAATATTGAATAGTTTACATAATTTAGGTAGGTACTACCTAAATAACCGGTAATCTACACTAAAATAGAGTACAAATTAAGAGGTCCAAGAATACGATTCAGATTTTATTGCTCAAATCTAACTATCGACAATGTGAGTAGACCAGCATCAAAATCTATATTTGGTTCTTATAGCTCATGAACTGGAGTAAAATATTTAAGACCAAAGTTACTCCAGCTACTATTTCTAACACTCTTGGATGCTGAAAGTAAATAAAACTATAATGGCGCTCCCAAACTAGCTGTTATATTTGTTATTTAACGTGACCTAAACATAACATAAAATAAATAGGTAATAAAAAAAATACAAAAAAGATCCATAAAATATAGGTACAATAAAATAACAAAAATAATTAATAGTTTCTTCGGTTACCGCGAGGATTACACATGAAATAAAACTATAAAAACGGATAAATTCGCGGACCACGGACGGTTAAACTGTCATCCGCAGCGCAGACCACGAGCCCTGTAAAGTGTTCGAAACGTCGGAATGAAGTTAAAATTAGTTAATATACGCGAGTTTATCCGTTTTCATAGTTTCATTTCAAAAATAATTAAATTTAACATAGGCTTACGAGTATGTATGTTTATTTGTAGTACCTACATAATTTCAATTACTTAATTGAAATGTGTTCTTTATTTTTATTAAGACCTACCATCATGATAATATCTGTTTAGCCCATTGGTTGAACGGCTCAAGCCATTAAGTCCATCATACGTACATACATATTTGTATTGTCTATCTCTCTTTAACAACATAGTGTCATATTGTACCTGTTACACCATTTGTTATGTATAACTTATATAACAGCCAGTGTAGAAGCACCACTATAGGCACATAAGGATCGGATTGTTAATTTGTAATTGTTTTACGGTTAACTAATAGCACGTGTTTTAAAATTGAATTACTGGCTGGTTTCATTGTATTGTTAAGTAGCAGTTCGCTATTTACTGCTCTTAAATCTTCTCGTCAAATCATTTTTGCTGTCGTTACGTAAGTACGTAACGGATCTTGCCAAGCTTTACAGTACAATTCAATGAATTATTGAAAAGTACTTGCTTAGTTTTAGCGCGTGCGCGAACTCAAGTGGGACGAGTACGGTCGCCATCAGATATATCGGAGCGGCCAAATATCTGAATATGAATTCTAACGTCATAACAATAGATGCTTGTTCAGATATTTTGTGCACTCTAGCCGCTCTGGGTGCTTAGACAAGTTGCCAATCGCTAACGCTTAATCGTCAATCGTAAACGAAAGGCTGCTAACTGTCATTGTCGCACTAATATGAACGAGTGACAGAGAGGGAAAACTACGATACGTTACTAAGCGTTAGCGATTGGCAACTTGGCTAAGCATCCTGATATATTTGATGGTTAGGTACTTAAGGTTTAGAAGAACATATGTGATGCTATCTGGACATTGTCGATGGCGTTTTCGTCTCGTGGCTTATTTGTATACAAACCTACCGCCATAAGGGCCATCGACAATAAGGTCCCTTTGTCCAGATAACGTCACATAAAATTATAATAGTTCATCAATCATTACACTACATAAGAGTTAATAGTGAAGTGATTATGTATTTAGCATTAAGGAATATTCCGAATTATGTACTCCTGCCATTAGAATATTCAACAAGTTATCATAAGATTAACCGAGACTAATAAATAGCCAAGTCTATTTACATACCTGGGTATTTTCAATTAGCTTAACTCTCCCAAAAAAGTAACTACAATTAGAAGTGAAAATGCCCACCTACATAATAATTGCCTTGAAGTTGATAAATAAGTTCCTAAATTAAATAATTTTAATAAGTTTTTTAAACTTTAGATGACGTATAAAATACATGCATTATCCAAAAAATGCGTGTCCGCATGCGGCATTGAATTATTTCTGACAATAAACGTCAAAGTATATTCAATGATGCAGCTAATGGCTTGTAAGATAGCGCGATCAATGTGAGCTAACCGCGAAATTGCATCTGCAACGAGGCACATGGTCGTTCTGATAGGGCTGCTGCGTGGATTGTACTTCCTCCTTATATTTTCAGTTCAGAACAATGAATATAACACAACCATACCTACTCCGTACAGGGATTGGGGATTCATGGGATTAGGTTGGGAAGGAATAACTGATTTCATGGAAAAACGGCAAATACTTTCAGTGACAATAGTGTGGGTTGGATCTAATAAATATACTAGACCATGAATAGATTTACTTCATGTGGAACATTATTATTGCACTATTTTATTTTATATCTTAACAATTTTATTATATAGTTATAAATGAGAAATTCTGGTATATATCCGTAAAAAATATATTTAGGGGTTTTCAAGGGTGAACATGCTTAAGCAAACGCGCGAAGTTAACAAGTGAATGATGGTCAGTTAAATACCTGCTTAATTACCTATTATCTAAAACGTCGAATCTCTCGTATGAGGTGTGAAGTGTTCACTATCTTTTGTTGTTTATTATTTCTACTTGGGCCATAATCGCCATACACAAACAAGCAATGTATCGATTTGAATAAAATTCAAACCCGAATAGCTTAATTTTATTTTAACGTAGGTAGTATCTACGTACATCGTTGTATCTAAAAGGATACAATGAGCAGGGCAAATTTTTAATGGCAGTAGCAACCAGATAATTTTGAGTGCACACTTTTGAAACCGAGGGCTGTGAGTTCATGTTCAGTCTTCTTGTGTAAATGCATTCTGTTATAGGCAGGTTATACGTAATTTCACCAGAGTTGAGATTATTGATTACAATAAACACACATCTAAATAAAGTACTAACTGCAAAAAATGTAGCGAATGAATGAATGATTTAATGTGACTTGCGTCAAAATATTGAAGCAAATCCCACGAATAAACTTTTTGTTCAATCTCACAGTTGCAAGTAGATTTGCTATCAGTACAAAAAAGAACACTAATTTCAAATTCCCCTTGTGTTTACATGACATGTTGATGTGTGTGTGACCTCAACTTCTCTTACTCTAGCTGATTGCTTGAGTAAAATATTATGAGTAAGCTGGACTGATCACGATAATTCTCAGGTCAAAGATAGTTAGCTGGTTTTCTAAAAAAGCCTATGCCTACGCTAAGACCATTGTCAAAGCAGACAACTCTACTTGGATGCATGTAAGGAGCACGAGAAGAGCAGCAATTGCCTTGGGTATTATTGTTGTGTCTTACCATTAGCCTAAAGATTGACGATATTTGAAAATTACTATTCGCCCCTACGCTATGGCATAAATAATTTGTTGAAGATCTTTACCCTACCAACCTATGTGTAAGTAATTGTATGTACTGAGTTCTAGCCTATAACAGATGTTCATTTGTTTGAAAAGTATAGGAAAACATAAGGATGTCACAGCTGAAGATTCCTAAGATGTTTGCTCGTCAGCCCTGCGGCTACTGTCACAGCTGTCGGACAATACACGTCCTGCCGCATGTAATGGCTGTGAAAGCCGTGTGAACCCGAATGCATGGGAGTCATTGTGGTTGTCACGTACGATCGACTCAATTACCTGTAGCTAATTACCCACCAACCTACATTAGATCTACTCGTGGTTTCCTTCAGCAAATTGTGGCAAATTGTCGAGGTATGCACTGTTAATACACTGTTTGTATTGTGGTCATGGGAATTATGATTATTCCCAGCGAAAGGTGTTGAGAGCAATTGAAGAAGTTCAATTTTGATTGTTAGGCGTTGATATTAATGATATATTCAAATCGTTTCCACGGTTCGCTTTTCTAATGCCTTAATTACTCGGTCCGTGTCCGTACATTAACTAGTTTGTATTAGACTTGATCTAAGTATAGTTTGCTTCGTTCAGTTTCATTGCTTAGGAGCGCAGAAACAACTAGGTACCTACACATTCAATAAGGGTTGTCTACGAATACGAGATTCATTCTTAGGTAGAAGATATAATTGAGATAAATTCTTGATTCATTTGGTCATGAAAATTGTCAATAATTGAATTTATAGGTACCGAGAATGAGTTAATAAAGTTGCTTTCAACGGTAATAATTATGAATATTTATTACCCAGCTACGGTTATCTGTTTAGAAAACATCGTCAACAGAATGAAACTCTTAATTTGCAACGCTAAACTTCTCGAGAAGTTGCATTATTCCTTTGAGATTCCGATTAGCATGTCACACGCGATCAGTAAGCTTTCTCTGAGTGCTCTGTACGTCTTTACATTACCGAGATTGTTAGTACATTCCTCTAAGAGGTCACTAGTTTATAGGTTGCAAATGCAACAGGACTCGGTAATTTGCGGTGCATTTCCCATGAATAATGTATAAGAAGTTGTTCTAAGCAACAATCACTATCTGAACAGGCACTATCTAGTGTCTGTTTACGTGAGGAGAATGAGAGATCAGTAACGGTCACCAAATCGCGTATCCACGGATACTGTTGAATATACACATCGGATGACGCCCCGTCGTGGAATGCTAACGGTAGTTATATTTACAATGAAACCTCTCGATACATCGGTTCGGTTTCAGCTAACGAAAGTGATAGCGATCCGGTTTGTATAGATAATTTGCATCAGACCACATGTTATTTATAATCTTTCATAAATATGTCTGTAGATGCTTGAAGTCGCAGTAGTTGTACATATGTTTAAGTATGTAACGTCGATACTGTTTAAAATTCAATAACTCGATCAAAACTATCGATCGTGCGTAATAATAATAATATTCAAACATTAACATCCCCACTTTTAATATTCGTAAATTCAGTAATGCATGGTTTGATACTTGTACCATTATAATAGTAAACATGAAATTCGAAATGAGTGGCGATGTTTTAAATCGACACAAGTTACGAATTTCTCTTCGCACGTGTCTCGTACGACGTTTTTCAGTACAGATGGCCCTCCGAAGTTTTAGACCTGACGTAAAATGAGCCACTTCTCGCACTAGCGCGTAAAAAAGGTTCTTAATTATTAATTAATTATAGGTATATCACCTAACTAAGCTTCCCTTAAATTTAACGAAAAATCTAGGAAAATGTAGGTATTTACTTAATAATTTTCATCAGTATCATTAGAGTAGGTATACATTTTTTTTAGATCAAATGCAAACCAGTCCGTGTCGCTTAGTCATAATGCCTGACATATTTTTGAGCTTATCTACTGTTCCTATCACTTACAGAAATTTTATATGCATAGGTAATAAAAGAAGCTTATTATATTTCATATCGTAAGACAAGACAAAATATACATAATTATTTACTTTATTAACAGGATATACATAACATAACCAACCATATTTTATGGGAGCCAGCAAAATATTTAACGTTGTAAACGTTATCGAGTAATCTCTCTGTAGCAATTTTATTCGTTTATCTTATTTAATATTTATATTTCCCTTCGACAGCGATCTTATCGACTGATGCTTACACCGTGTGGTCAATTTATACAGCTTGCCTTTAAATAAGTATCTAAAATCAACTTTCTAATCCTTAATAAGTATTAGTACCTAGTAGTTTTTTGAGTATTGAGTAATTAAACTTATAGGTATGCAAGAAAGAAGTGCCGATATTTGCTACTCACACTTACGCATAGTTGCATCTCAATACTTACAACAACAACTTGCAAATGTAAACTTGGCTTAAAATGTGCATTTACGACAGAATAAACATAAACTATACAGGATATTAGTAACAGTACATTACATCAGAGGCCGGGAAAATGAGGATTTCCGGCCAAGTTGGTATATACGTCCGAGCGAGCGTGCGAGCGAGGCCGGACAGGTATAACGAGGCCGGGAATCCGTTTTCACGCCGAGGCATGTATAGAGCTTTTCTCAAACATAAAAAGAAATACAAAAAAGAATTATGACAATGTTGTCGAAATTAAAGAAAAAGTTACTTTGCAGGACTAGGCCTGAAAAGTGTTATGAAATTCCTTTTCCATCCCAGTGAGTTACTGCGCCCTAAAAGCGATACTTCCGAGTCTATTTTAACGAACGTAAAAACAATATTTTCATTGCATCTTGAGAAATAGTACATTACTACCGAGGCCGCGAAGTGACTGGTTGCCGGCCGAATATATGTAGACGGCCGAGCGAAGCGAGGCCGGATAGTATTCGGACGGCAACCCGTCATTTCATGGCCGAGGTATGTATAATGCTTTTCTCAAACATGCAATGAAATGAAACAAAAAAATATCTTCATTCTAAGAAATTATAAGTCAACTACATAACTAAGTCTTTGAAACACAACAAAAGTCAAATACTTTTTTTTATATTTTTAGTCCTTGTGGACAGGCGAAAGCACTAAGCTATACTGCCTTAAAAATCAAATACGACACCGACGTCTAATTTTTTTTAAGTTTGACATGTTTGAAAGGTGCAAATTTTTACTTTTAAAAAGCGGTATTAGACGATGCGGTTTGTTGAGTCCAATTAATCGCATGCGATGATCGGGGCCGACAGATCGCACCGTATAATACTGCTTTTTAAACATTATTTTGAGTAGTTATTGTACATATTTTAAATTATGTAATTTAAATACCTAATTATAACTGCAACAATTAGCCAATATTTTTTTAAATACTAATATTACTTACAGATAATTATTGGCTAAAAGCCAAGATGCCAGGTCACAAACCTATGTCAAATGAAAATTAAAAAAGAGGCACTTGCCGGCCTAGGCCGGCAACGGGGTACTTCCCGGTCGCTTTTTAGGCACGTAACTACAACATTTCATTGCATGTTTGAGAAAAGACAATTTTGGTTGGCTGGCTATAATTTTTTCTCAGAAACAAAAGTATATAATAAAAAGATACTCTTATCTTGTGGTCACACGAGTTATGTTCATTACTATTCACGTTGAGTAACACCAGCTAATGGTAGTTAGTTTCCGCATTCGCTTCCAAACATGGTAAATTAACCTACAAATTGCGTTTTTGATGCGTTTCGGTAAGTACTTAAATAGTTTAGCGGCAGGTAGTTATGATAATAGGTATTACTGGTACAAGTATAGGTATTTACTGTTAAGTAGCTTAAGATACTTGGGAGGTACATTTTAAAGCTCTAGGTGATTATTTTGCTGCGACTGTTTCCTATAGGAAGCGAGTGCATAGTTCCAATTTTTCTAAAATGTGTTGCTATTGTAGATGTAAAATGTAAGGACATATATGTGACTAGATTTTTTTTATATAGAGGTCGTAATAAAAGATATAGCAGCAAATGTTATAATGGATTTTTTTTTATTGACGTTACAATTAATATTTTTTATGTTCATTGTATAATTAACTAAATACTATACATATACTATGAAGTAGGGACTACTGAATTGTATTTTCGTCGCATTCCATGTTACATGTACAGTCGGGTTCAAAATTGCAGGGACAGTTTATGAATGCATTCATTCATAAACGTCCATGCAATTCTGAACGCCACTGTACATAAAGTGTACGTTTTAAAAGGTAGAAATCGGTGATTCTTTTAAAAATGTTGCAATTGAAACAGAATATCTACGTGAATGAATAAATTTCAATAAAAAAATGGTATTTAAAATGTGAATACATATTTTTTTACTACATGTATGTTGTTAGATGTATTTTCACTAAAGAGCAATCTATAGGCATTCGAAATAGGTAACGTTTGACCAACAGCTTACTACTAACTACTTATAGATAATGTTTGTTTATACATATATCATACTTTTGCTGACGACACATCTAATTATTGATCAGCTAAACTCAACCCTTCTGTGGTTCGTTACTAGTAAGGTTTAAAAAACCATGGATTTTATGAATGCCGTGGTTTATTTTCTTCTCTTTGGTTCATTATAAAAGCTTGTATTTAAAAACATTTTTTACTTTTAATTTAATGTATCACTTTTAGGGACACTAAAATAGCGTGACATTAAAAATACCTTAATTACGGTCAGGTTCGATATCTTTAAGCTTGATCGGCTTTTTTATATTAGAATAGCGCTTATAGACTTATAGTCTATAAAATTAGCATCAAAACCGCCGTTTTTATTAAAATTAAGTGCATAATTGTCGTTACAAATCTGACTTCAATAAAGGTTTTTTTAATGTCACGCTAGTTGGGTGTCTCTAAAAGTGAAAAATCTCATAAACTAAGACGGTCATTACAAAACCATACCTACAAATCGGAGTTAATCCGCCACTGCCACAGCCACCTAATAAACCGCGCACTCGCCATTACAAGGTTCTTCGTTGTATGATAATTACTTACAATGTAGAACTTTGTAATAACAAGGCAGCGAAATGCCTAAGGCACTTTCGCTACGAGCAAAGCACAGTGCGTGTCTTGCACGCCTACTGCCTATGAATAACTGCGCCAGAAGCGAAGGCTTACATTTATTTATTTAATTTTCGGCCTTTAATTTATATATGTGGTATCTTAACGTGTGTAATTAGTTTTAATGGGATCGTGTGGGTTGTACTGTTCGAATTATTTTTGAATGATACGTTTTTTGTTGGTCTTTAGACTATCTGCAATAATGTTTTAATTGATGATTTTGATTAATTATTATACCGAATGAAGTAGACCGTGGTGTAATTTGATATTTTGTACTTGGTAGTGGTACTGACAAAATCTACAAAATACTTATGTATGAAGAAGTAAAACAAAAATAGGGTAAAGACCTGCGCCTAGATTTCTTTGCTATATTATTAGACAATGATATATTGTATAATATATGTATGCATATTTCAGAAATATTTGTCCTGTATGTAAAAGTCTAGGCCGTGTGGTCGCAGCAGTAAGAATACATTTGTCACCACTCCAACTCCTCCTTCGGGTGTCGTAAGAGTCGACTAAGGGGTTGAAGTGTCACTGACCATTATTTGATAAAAGATTGATGATGGGCAGTAGCATCGTCATAGTGGACACATTACTGCGATCGCCAATCCGCTTGCCCAGCGTGGCGATTATAGGCATTTACCTCCTAATGCGTCCATACGCATAGTTAAAAGGAGAGTCATTCGTCCAGAAGTAGACTATCATAGGCTGATGATGTATGTAAAAGTCTTACAGCAGTTCTTAAAAAAAATTGTGCAACATTAAAAAATAAACATCTTAATAACTGAAAAGCACAAAAAATAGATAGCAACAACACTACATAACATTAACTTGCTAACCCTATGTGATTATCAAACCAATATAACGATAAACAGCTGTTCAGGTCGCGCTAACATGTAATTTGCCTGCGATACTGTGTCAGCGGCATAAATAGAAGAAATAGAATGATAATCACCAAATTACACGTTAAGGGCATGTTGATGCCAAGATCGACATAAAAATTGTACAATGAGTATTGAGTCTCACAGTATTGAAACATTACTGAGAAATGTATGAAAACAATAAATTCATCAACAATGTACGACAACAATGTATTATAAGTACGAATGGAAACATAAAAGCAGTCAACAACTCAACAGTGCACATAAAAAATATATATTATTGCTATCAGACATTCCGCTTTTGATTTGTGAAATTATTGATCAATTATACGTACCGTCTTTTATCGAACGCATCAAAACATGCGGTATATATATAAATGTAGTTCCGTGCTTATTTCATGGCTTGAAAGATGCAGGTCAGTCATTGCGTTATTGTTAAAATCTTAGGTATTTATAGTCAGAACCAAACCGTTCGATATTAATGATTCAGCGTACTTATTTTAGTGAAAAAACTTTAGAAATCTCTACTGATCAACCCACAGGATCAACCTTATGTATTTGGTGCTACTCACTTTTTATCATTATCAGGTAAAATTAAACGCGTCAGTGAAACGTCACTCGCGTCTCGGATCCGTTGAAACAATCTGTGCAGCTTATAAGCTGATTATTGATAGGTGATTGATTTATATTATTTTCTACTCATTCTGAAACTTATATGCAAAGTTCAATGTAAGTAAGGCGAATATCGTGATTGACAACATATACTTTTTCTTTAATTTAAAAAAAAAACATCATCTTTCCCTGTTTGACATTATAGTAGGACGATTGTGGTAGACACACGTCTTTGAGTGGCTTAAGGTTGTAGTACCATCGAAACACTAAGTACAGATGTCGCTAGTGATTAGCTTCACAATACCATTGACTAAATTCGCTGTGATCGACGGAAGGTAGTCTGGTGTAATTGGAAGCACGTTGGACCGGTAATCCAGAGGAAGCGGGTTCGAATCCCGTGACAACCAGAGTCTTTCGCAGTTGATTTTTTCTATGGTAAGCACATCTGTTACGACATTGTGGGATTATTATAGTAGGTAATCTATAACATTGTCTTTGTGACACTTTGTTTGATAACGCTATACATAGGGTACAGGTTACCTAAATAAAAATAACATCCGATGTGGAAGCACCATAACTAAAATACTAAAAATTAACATAAAAACATAAGTTTTGACCTATCCTATCCATATAATAATAACGAAGCTCTAGTAATGTGTTTGTATTTAAACCTTCTTACAATTTCGACCTATTGCAAAAAAATCGCAGGAACGTTAAACATTACGTTGCTACAATTACAATATTTACGATGTGGAAAATAGCAGCGCTCAGAATAGAATCGTGCCTCATAATTGTGATAACGGTTTACAATTATTCAATCATTTTATCTGCTTTTGAGTCAGAGGAGTCAGTGACATCAATTAAATTCCAACAATGGATAATTTAAAATTTAACCTCAAATGCCAATCATGTTGCATTGCGGTTTTGTTACAATAAAACCCGACGTACCTTTATGTTTAAATTATTTAAGTAGGTAAATATTTCGATTCCAGGCACCTTTATGTAGGTAGTAAAATATAAGATATTTCATTTTATGACACGTGTAAAACCTTTAAAATAGGCGTCCCAGCACCCGGCATTTTTTCAACCTGCTTCTGCGGTTAGCTTTAACCACAGGCTGTGGTTTTTCGAAGTCTATGTGATAGTGGGCACTCTGCGGTTGCTGCACTCCTAAAATACCATTGTTTACAGCGAAGCAAACAGTTGCTCTTCTTTACGACAAGTAATACAACACATCCTTGCATATTGAGATGTAGCGTTTCGCTGCAACTAAAATTATACCTACGTACTTGGTACAACTTGGTATCAGCAGTGTTATTCACTAAGGAAACCGCCTTGCTGTCAGCGCTGCGTCAGTGCTGCGGCAGCGTCGAGCCTAAAAATGGTATTCACTAATGTACTTTAAACGACACTAGTGCTCAGCGACGAATGCGGCGTGAGCTGGAACTACACTGCGTCGAGTGTTTGACGTTTAATGTATGAACTTCGTATTCTCTAACGAAAAACAGCGACGAACTCGCCCACAACTTCGCTCACAGCCTCGATTCCTAATGTCAAATAAAACAGCTAGGATTTTAGACAAGGCTGTCTCGATGTCGAGCTCGTTGACGAACGCAGCGTCGAATGTGTGAATAAGAGAATAGCATAGCTGGCTAGAAAAAGCAAAGATGATGACGAGAAAGGTTATAAAAGCTTAAATATACAAGGAGAGAAGAGTTTGCAGTACTAAAGGATATACTTATAGCCGACAATGAGCAAGGCAAATTATTAGTTGGTAAATATAGCTTTAATCTTGCTGAGTTGTCATGCTTGCATTGCTATTGGATTTTATGTATTATATGCTTGTCACTAATATTGCAGTATATTTTTTTATCGTTTAACAGTAAAATATCTATCTTGTATTCAATTAACGCGGTGAGAAAATGACATGTCTATCGGGTAAGGCCGTCGGCGGCTCTAAGCTATCATTACCATTATGATCGGAACGCAGATGGTGATGTTCTAGATGGGACTATAGTTATTATAATAATAAGATATCCATATGAATTATACTTTAAATAAATGCATGTAAAATGCCCAAATAAGTTTATTATTATACTGAATTAAAAAAACGTAAATGTCTTAACTCTTGCCACGTTAAGTCTTTGATTTATTATTTTAAAAAGATAAAACGTTTATAAACGTAAGTACTCATGTACGGCTTGCTTAAAACTATATTAATGATTTTCATTCTTGTGCCATTAACGTAAGTTCTGAAATACATATATTCGTACTTACATTACAACCCAGTTAAAGAAATTAATTAATTATAATAAGTAAATCCATTCGATAACATATATTTATTTTGCGTAATTTAGGAGCCTATTCCAAATAATCGTTTTGGATATGAAAAACCTACATAAGTATATTCCTCTACAACTCTAATTTTCATCTAATTTGTGCCGGCGGCGTAAGACAGTGTTAGTTAGTACCTATTTGATTTAGATATGTGTTTAGTGTGAATATGTATGATATTTTATATTAATTTAAGATACGTCTAGTATCCTACAATCTACGAACGCCAATATGTAATATTAATTTAAGATACGTCTAGTATCCTAACAATCTACGAACGTCAATATGTAATATTAATCTATGATACGTCTATTATCCTACAATCTACGAACGCCAATATGTAATTTTAATTTTAAATACGTCTAGTATCCTACAATCTACGAACGCCAAGATGTAATATTAATTTAAGATACGTCTATTATCCTACAATCTACGAACGCCAAAGTAAATAAAATCTACGCTCATCACCATCAGCCATCAATATACGCCCACGCCTCTTCCATCTCCGCTTATTCCGCGATTCACACCACCTGGCAAGGTGGCATTGACCTTACACTACACAAGTCGGTTAGTACGACGACACTATGCCAAAAAACTTGAAGTATGTGAGTACCTACTCAATGCTACCGGCGAAGAGGCGTGGTTTGAAATGGTGGGAGGCTATTTTACAAGGTTACGTCATCGTTACAGTGATTTTTACATGTAGGTACTTTACGCCAATAATACATAGAATCCCAGGAGTGTGTTAAAAAAGTGCATTTTACTACAATGTAAACATATTTATGGAATATTTTTACGCAACAGGTGAGATATAAATAATCGTTTACAAGCAAGATGATAATTTTGGATACAAATTGGGAAGAACTAGATACTAATAAGTGTATTTAAGCTTGAAATACGTTAAGTAATGTTACCTGAATGACTTAAATGAATGATACCAAGATAAAAAAAATTGTTCATTCAAGTAACATGAATATGTTTTAAATTGCACAATCGTGAATCGTGTTTTAATTTAAAGCTTTACCAAGCCACACTTGGCCACGAAGAAGAAAGTTTTAAGTAAGGCACGATAATTGAAAAGCTAATTATATTTATGTATTGTAGATATATGTCCACTTATCTAAGATTATGTTCTCCACAATTTTTGTATTGCGATTAGGGTTTCAGAAAATAAACAGACTGAATTACATTTATACGTTCTGTAACGTATATTTTAACGAATCCCCAGAGAAACAACATGCAATCCAGCTCAGTTATCACGCATTTTACAAATGTATAGAACTTGCTTGACCCGATCGACGATGTAGTTTAATTTGTGAAATCAATCGTATATCATACCTGTCGAGTTTCATAGGTAATTAATGTTACTTATAGCTGAGCCCGAAGTGTTTTAAATTTATATTTAAGAAGCTTATTTTACATCAAAAAAATTTTTATCCAATAAGGCAACTTCTACTGAGTAATAAAAAGTATGCATAAAACCCTCTGATTTCCTATTGATGGCAAGTGTGCTCAAAAGCCCAGTTTGATTGCAACAAAAATACTATTCTGTAATGGGTGCTTTATCCAAATAAATCTTATTTTATTCCATTCTAACATAGTACATTACATCGGAGGCCTGGAAAATGAGCTACCTCGTTACCTATCCAGTATATACCAACTTGGCCGGATATCCGTTTTCACGCCGATGCATGTATTTGTATAGTGCTTTTCTCAATCATACAAAGAATTACAAAAAAATAATATCAATGTTGACGAAATTAAAAAAAAGTTACTTTGCAGGCCTAGGCCTGGAAAGTGTTATGAAATTCCATTTGCATCCCAGTGAGTTACTGCGGCCTTAAAGCGATACTTCCGAATCTATTTTAAGGAACGTAAAGACAATATTTCATTGCATGTCTGAGAAAATGATACGCTGGAATGGAAGATAATTGCTTTTTGTAAGTGGTAGTTGAACTGAAGATCTGCAATAGTGTTTCTGTAAAACTTTATTTTAAGTATTCTCCGATTTATGTGACATTATTCATCATCAACTGTTCCTTTACAGTTTCAGGTTTGGTAAGGCACTACTAAGTATTATGCTGCCATCTTAACCAGTGTCTATTTACTTAAATTTTATTGCACAAAAGAAAAAATTTATTACAACAGGCGGGCTTAATGTCTATCTTCTTACGGTAACCTAACATGACTATAAACTGAAATTACCATTATTATACTAGTAATTATAACTATTCAAAATCTTATCTAATGAGAATCTTATCTATTTAAGTTTGAACTTCGTAGTTCGTAGCATAAAAAACCAGTTGTTACAAAAGGAAATGAATGATATTAATTGCTGTCCGATACTATTTTGTCAGTTAATTGAAATAACTCGTTAGCGTTTTTTATTTTAAATTGCTTTCTATAAAGCAGGTGACTAATAAAAAAAAGTTTTTACGGTCCAAATAGACCATTCTGGAAATAAGGATATTGTATCGAAATGTTTAAAAAAATATCGCGTCTATAGCAAACATAGGTGCCACATGCAAATCACGGACTCTTTCGAAACCTTTGCACTATTTTTTATTAGTACCATATTTTAATCCTTAACAATCTCGGTGGTATTCTGACTCTACATTCACGGGAGGAAACACTTAAGCCACGCATATACAGGTTTCAGTCATATTTACAAGCAATAGTTATTATTTTTTTTACAACGAATTAAGCCGAGGTTACACGTGCAAGTTATTGCTGCATGTTGTGAAACAATTCACTCTCTCTTACCCGTCTCCTGCGACCATATATAACATGGACGTCTAACGCTAGCTCAAAAATTCCCCCAAAAGCAATTGTTAAATTGTGCCAAGATGGGCAGGACATGGCGCTTTTCTGAACACCGCGCATATTTCGGCGCAACATCATTGACAAATGTTTATTGAATATAGCCAATCAAAACTTTCATGGACCATCATCATCATCAGCCTATGATAGTCCACTGCTGGACGTAGGCCTCTCCTATTGACTATGCGTATAGACGCATTAGGAGGTAAATGCCCATAATCGCCACGCTGGGCAAGCGGATTGTCGATCGCAGTAATGTGTCCACTATGATGACGCTGCTGCCCGTCATCAATCTTTAATCAAATATGGTCAGTGACACTTCAATTTGATTTGATGGACCAATGACAAGTATTTTTAAATGGCGGTTTAAGTTTTTATATGTTGACATTCAAATTCATTGACGTGATGCATTGAAGAGGGGGTAACACTTGTCAACTAAAATTCAGGACCGTTTTTGAAAGGCAATTTAGTATGGCGTGCGGCTTCCATGTCTTATTTGTTCGTAGCCCGTCTCGTAGTATAGACGTATCTATCTCAAACCTAGCCGCAATATCTCGCAAGTGTAAACTCAGCTTTAGTTTAGATCATACTGAAAGAAGAAAAATGTTGACTTAACACGTGTTAGTGAGAAATTTGCTGAATTAACAGTATGGTGGGTTATACAAAATTAACAAATTGTTGTTTTCACATAAAACTGGTTTTCTCAACAAAACTCAAGGATAGGGTGCAATATTAACGCGTAAATTTTGTTGAAATTAGTGTTCATTTTTTAACATTTGTAACAGGGAAAATAAATTATTTCGTCTAGAACCACTAAAGAAAGTGTACACCTTCTTTAAAATATGAATCATTCGATTTATTTAATTCAAATCAAAGTTACAGTCGTAACGTTTTAATGATTTGTTTCCACTTACGTCGTAAAGTTGACTCTTTTCGGTGAGAATATCGTTCCATGGTGATAATACAGCTTACATCCAATTTGTACACTGTACAGCCCGTATGTAGAAGTATATTCTGTATTTCTCATATGACCAATTGGGACCAAAGTTCTGTCACAAATGAAAATAATGATAAAAACAAAAGTACCGAAGTTATTTAAAGTTATTTCATTTAAAGGGTTGAAATAGCTTGTATTTATCCAAATTGACTTCCTTGGTTTTTAGTACATGCCTTTAATCGCCGAGGCCATGCGTCTATCGCAGGCATCGTACCTACATTCAAGCATATTTTAGTCTCAGATTTTTTTTTATACGTTTAATAAGTGCATAACTTTACTTTTTATACTTTCAACTTACAATTGATTTGAATAGAGTAAATTAATAAAAAAAACTAACTACTTCACTATTCATATCATTCTTTCATAACTTTTAAACCTTAAGATTTTCTCAATACAGTGCTCGAAATCAGATGTCAATGAGCGGACATGCAACCGACGACATGATTTAATATAATTTTCAAAACTACAATTTATGTACATAGATTAAATCTAACTAATCTACTTAACCTAACCTATATCTAAGATTGGCCCTTGTGGCATTGTACCGAGGATGCTGGCGGCATTTCCTCGCTGTATCGCAACACTGATGCGTTGTGCGAGGAAGTCGCCAGCTCTTCGGTCTTTAGTTACATCAACCAGACGTTTCGCGATCTCAGCAAACAATTTGCGTGCGCTGGGGCCCCAAGAACCTAAAGTTTCTGTCAATTAAAAAAAAATTAAACTTCTTCGCACTCTATTTGCACTATAATATATTATCTCTTGCAGCATGCGAAATTAAAATTCTTTTGCAATCTTTTAAATAATATATTATTATTGAAAAATCCAATGAGCAATCCGAGCGCTCGACACCCAAAAATCGGCCTATAGGATGTAAAATAAATTATCAATATTGAAATTGAACGAACATTGATATTCTTCATTTGGGTAAACTTTCTTCGCCGCACCTTCGAAATTCTTGTATAATACGTAACTACGTAGTCATGTTGACTAGTAGAGACTAGAGAGAAATGGCTTATAAATAAACACGAAATATCTGATTTGGCATTGGTCCTGTAAGTATTAAAATAAAACTATTTCCTAATTTTAAGTATTTCGATTATCAGTGACGGGTTCGCTTAGGGCCTTATCACACGCGATTTACAAGCGATTTGAAAGCGAAGCGTACCTACGCGCGGCGTGTTCGTCGGGTGCCCGTAAGCAATTCGCCGCGAGTGCGTTACGATTTTGCCGCGATCGCGTAACGAATACGCTGCGCAGCCATCAGTAAATCGCTGAGAGTGATCAGAGTCTTGGACAGTCACTTACATAATGGATTCCAACTCTTGACTCGGCAAACTCGCTGCGCAGTCGCAGCGTATTCGTCACGCGGTCGCGGTGTAATCACGACACCCTCGCGGCAAATTGGTTGCGGGCACGCGACGAACACGCCGCGCGCACGCTTCGCTTTCAAATCGCTTGCAAATCGCAAGTATGATAAGGCCCTTACCATGAGCTACCGCCGCGTTATTACTATACACCGTGGTCTCTTATAACCCGAAAGATTTTAACAGTGTATTCCAGACCACATTTAGAAACTATAATATCGAATAAACTTTTCTCGATATCGCCTATTTTCAGAGTTATTACCAACGAAAAAAAAAACATATTTTGTAACTGTTACTCAGTACAAAAGGTCTTTTTAACGGCGTTGATGCCATTACGGAAAATAGTCTCACTAACCTCATTAATAGATGTCAAAAAGTGAGAAATTTTTTTTCGGCAAAAATGACAAAAGTCATATACCTAAGTAATATTTTTTGTTTGTTTTTACATGTAAAATGCGTGGTTAAAATCTTTCGGTTTATTAGAGACCACGGTATATATCCATCCCGCTGGTACTCGTGTTGTGGTGCGACTGGTGCGAGCGAGGCGGATAGAAAGTAAATCTGCGCTAATGGTACGGTTACGGATGACCAATGACCATGGATCGAGTCACTCGGTATCTCTCCAGATATGCGACTACATCTTACTAACGCATGAGTAACATGAATGAATCGAAAGGTGAAAGTGTTTGTTTTTCATTTACGACTGTTAGTCACTACGTTAGTAATTTAGTGAGTCGTCTTTTAGTACGATTTTTTGTAGGTATAATTTTAAGCAATAGGTTACCTATACCCTGTACATTGTATAGTATCTAGTACAGTCAGCCAAAAATGTGGTCTGCCACTTTTAGTCTCTATTCCGTGTCGTGAAGGGTCTCGGTTCTGAATTTATATGGAAAGAACCGGGAATTTCCGGTTCCGGAACTGTATTTGTATTTGTATAGAAAGCCAGAACCGGAAGCCCACCCTAATTCCGTAGGTACTAAAGTCGGAAAGGGGTAGGCCAAATTTTTGGGTGACTACCAACAATAAGTAATATGTAAATACTGTACAAAATTTCTACGAGGCGATCAAATATTATTCATTGATTAAGGTAGTATGATTTCTGATTGATCTTGTATCGTCTAGTCCTCTGTTCCGTAGAGATTGACTTTAACAAATACCTCTAGGTTATTCTGCGGTCAAAAGGCACTGACTTGCCCTCTAATATTACATGCTAAAGGGATAGCGTCGTTGCGCCTGTAAAAACCAATATGTGGTGGATTTTACTCGTAATTAATTTAAATAATACTCTTTGTGTATATTTGCTTGCGGTTTTTATAGACGCAACGACGCAACGACGCTTTTTTATTCGAATTGACAAAGTATAAAATATTTTGACACAAGGGGTTAAAGTAGATACTCTAAGGAATTACTAGTTACATGAGTTGCTTTAGTTATAGGTCTGTATATGTTCATATAGCAATTCATAAGCCTGATTTATTGAATTTGGGTGACATTTTATCAACGCATTTTTGTTTTCACACATTCTATGATTCTATCATAGAATATTTCCATGTAGGTACTTGAACATTCTATGATTTGGGTCTTCTCTGATATGTAGTGATTCGACAACAACATCGAAAGCAAACGTTTTAATCCCTATAGATAAATTTCTCCGATCCAGTTTAATCATTAATCATGGGCAGCGGTAACGTAGACATTCTATCCACTTAATTTGTAATCAAGCTAGTAAGGTTTAAATATTACCTACTTTTATTCCATATTATGTACTTACTTAACGAAATATCAGAATTAGCTCTTATTTACTTAATATGCCACATCAGATTCATCGTAACGATTATATAATTTTGAGATGCGGTTCTTTGTGGCAGACTACTACCATGGCAGGTTTCCTATTTCATGAATTTTCGACAATATATTTGAACATAGCGTTCTGACCGCATTACAATTTCAAAGGTCACATGCATGTTATGGTTATTGGCTCATTGGACTACTAGAGAAAACGTATTCACAAGCCGAAGAACTTTGTCCGTGGGAAAAAACACTTTGAAATCTAAAACTATTCCGCTTTGTAGAATACATTCATGAGTTTCATGACACTTAAATATCTCCTGTGGGTTTTGTACGATAACTGACATAGAACGACAGATGTCACGCAATTGCTGGATGTCACAACTAGAAAAGTGTCGCATAAGTCTTTGAATTCCAAGCTCATAAGTTGTTTGGCCGTGTGGTGACGGCAGTAAGAATACATTTGTCACCACCCCAACTCCTCCTGCGGGTGTCGTAAGAGTCGACTAAGGGATTGAAGTATCACTGACCATTATTTGATAAAAGATTGATGATGGGCAGCAGCGTCATCATAGTGGACACATGACTGTGATCGCCAATCCGCTTGCCCAGCGTGGCGATTATGGGCATTTACCTCCTAATGCGTCTATACGCATAGTTAATAGGAGAGGCCTACGTCCAGCAGTGGACTATCATGGGCTGATGATCAAGTTGTTTTTCTTCTAATCATGTATTTTATATACCTAGTCATGACAGTAAATGACGTACCTACACTACCTACATAGGCGTATTATTTCCGATCGGAGTTCACAAGTAGGTGCTTGGTTCGCCTAGAGGCGGTGGTCTCCTGGTGTCCAGTCTTTACGGTTTAGTAATACTAGTACGATCTATTGACCAGTTGTTAGAGCTAATACGGTTAAATAACTGACTTACCAGCAATGCTACGTCAAGCAAACGCGAACGTGTGCCTTGTTGCTCGAATGAGTTGTAGCAAATCTGACGTGGCTGTGTGCTAGATAATTTTGTTTTAATCCAATTCAGGACCACTACCTACTTCTTAAATCATGCTGTAGTTTTTTTTTTATGTTGGCACAACAAATTGGCTCCACTCCACCTGATCGTAAGTGAAAAGTAGAGCCCAAATCGCGGCGGCAACGAACAGGAGACAATCAGTAACCTGCTAGTTGCCACCGCCTTGCTGCCCCGCTAGATGCTTCTTCACGCTTCGTTTAAAGGGTCCTAAACTTATAGGTATGCGGAAACACATGTGCCGGTAAAGAATTCCATTTTTTAATAGTCCGGCATATGAAGGAATTACCGAATTTCTTAGTATATCAGAATAACTTTATTTCTTGAACTTATTGTGAAAACACAAATCAAATTATTTATTAACTAAATATTTTGATTTGTTTTTTTTGTTTTTTTTCCAGTAGTAACACTACTTAATACTATGTAAATTACCCGCATGCATTGCAAATACCCGAGATAATTGACTGGCGGTTGCTAAGACCGAGTACGAGTGGACGAGAGGTGCAGGCATCAGCCGCGAAAGTTGAGCACGTGGGTTCGATTCCCACCTCGGACGTTGCTGATCTTGGTAGTTTTTTCGTTGGTAGGTATATGACATCCAATATTAAATTTATAACATTATTTCTTTTGGCATTGATGATGACGTAATTAAACGCTTTTCATATAAATATGTAGTAGTGACTAGTAAATATAAAGCTACTTACTAAAGGCTGGGTCACACCAGATGCGTGTACGTGCACGTGCACGTGCGCGTTGCGTGGCGTGCGCGTTGTAGCTTATGTAAATGTCATATTAGATGCCACACCGCTTGCGTGACGTGCACGTGCACGTGCACGTCACGTAACGCAGCTCCGTCGAGAGAAACCCGGTTGCGTGCTGCGTGCACGCGCTCACGCAGCGGAGCGGCAACGTCGCTGCGATGAGCGCAGTGATGACGTAGTATTTACCGGCGTTCCCTACGAGACGGCGAACCGAACAGGTTGGGTCACGCATTGCTTGGTGCTGCGCAGCTACTGTGCAGCTCTCTTGTATTTATGGTTTTTGTAATCGAATGCCAAATAAATAGGAAAACATATTGAACCTCTACGCAAATACGAATGTATTTTTAAGTTTTATAAAAACACAAAGAAATTATATTATTAAGTTAATAGTAGGGCAGTGAATGTTGATTAATATGGTGCTATATTATTTGTCTTGTTTATTTTCCATGTTTAACTTAAAGATTATCGTGCAGTGAATTATTTTGTATTGCAATAATTTCACAATCTTTCAGTTAGTTGTCAAGCAGTATTTTTAATGATACCGGACTTCAATAAATCATGAAGCCCTTCAAATAAGCCCCTCGACATATGGAAATACCAAAAAAAAAATGGCCCTCATGTGATTCCAGTTCGCGGTACAGGTTATAAAATTCACCGTATTTTTGCCTGCCCGCATTGATTTCGTGAACCCAGGGTCTTTTTTTGTCGTTATTTGCCATGAAAAGAGAAGCAGTAGGGCTTCTTTTTCATCAGACGAACTGCAATCGAACAAAATGAATTGATCAAGACGGACGCAAAACAAAATGGCGGCTAGTCACGCAGCGGTGCTGCAGCGTGCGCCACCGTTGCGTGCACAGCTCTGCAGCTCTGCGTGCACAGCTCTGCGTGCGCAGCTCTCGGTGTGACATGGGTGCCGCGCACGCCACGCAACGCGCACGTGCACGTGCACGTACACGCATCTGGTGTGACCCAGCCTTAACATCGACTGTGTTAATATTCTTAGAAAGTAGCAAAATTACGTGCGATTAGTTCTATAACCGTCTGTAATTCCCGCACTTGCTCAGGAACACTTCGCGGTTACTCCATAATTACATAATGATATTATTAAAACTTGTCCACTCGATATTTATCACGTACTTGATATGTGAGTCTATTATTTTTGATGTTTTTAATTTCAAACAATTTAACTGTCCGAGCAAGAGTGGCGCATTTACAATTCTACATGCAACAATACTAGAAATTGATACTCGTAGAATACTGTAAGGACCCGTTGATATGATTTGACAATTGAAGATTGCATTTTTTTGAATATTGGGACCTACTGGGAGTGGGACTTAAATCAGGTCTTATACAGCGTGGGTATTTGATACGGGCGAATAATTAATCCAGCTATAATATCTGATCCTACGAGTCGTATAAGATAACCATTTCGTTAAATTTTGTTGTTGATTAGGTGTAATGATTTTTCTAAAGTGCAACCCAGCAGCAATGTATGCCGGCCAACTGACATGAGACTCGTATGACGTTTAGATACTTATGTCTACTTTAAGTAATGTGGCTACCAGTGGATGCGATACATTGCGGGCTCAATTATTTTGTATGAAAAAAAAAATACCTTAATTTCTAAAATAAATTTATGTAAATAGGTTCCTTAGGTCCGATAGTAATCGCCACTAAAATATTCGCCCGTATCAAATACACACGCTGTATAAATTGTATCAAATAAAACGAAAGACTTTCCTTTCCCTTAATTGGGGAATTACCCAGCCGGCACTGTTAATACCATTGTTTTTTCGCATAAACCATGTTAAAACTTTTGCAGTTACTTGGAAACTTAAATTCATCAAAGTGTTTTTGCAAAACTAATGTGTAAGTATGATCAACAAAAAAATATAATTGGAATTGATGAAACTTTTGACACCAGTACCTGTATTATGTATCCCTAAAACTTTAAACATAACCCCTACGTTATTGTTTTCCCTAGTGACGACTCTAACGTAGTCGTATGACGAGTAGGAGCCCCTGTTAAAAAATATGTTTTAAAAAATTAATTGAATTGTACAATTGGGCATATACATATATCACATACAACTACCGTTTATGTCATTGAAATAAAGAGGTAAATGAATAATAATCGTACACATTATTAAATAACATGTCATTACATAATAAATTGGGTGTAGAACTGTAGATAAAACTCTTAATAAATGTTCAGTTTAATACATCTCCAAAGTCTTCATGTATGAATTGCTTTGAGTGTAAAGTAAAGAAGTCGCCGTCCAATAGCTTACTCCCCTGCCAAAAATTCTTGACCATGTGTACAAGCATTAAACAAAAACTGTTTCTTTAATCGGTTAATACCGTTAATACGCAGTTTTGGCGCGAGATGAGCTCCGTCGATATGCTTGTAAAGGCTGTTTATGGGCGTGTAAAATAAAATACATGGTATTTACAAAATAACCCATTATTATGTCACATGTTTTTGATTCGAAAAGTTTGACATTTGTAACGTTCATATTTCAGGGAGGCAGGCTACCATGATCTCTTAAATGCGACTGACACAGATTCAGATTAGGTCCTAAACTGAATCGCATTAGTAGATAGTTATGTATTGGTATTTGGTAGCCCCGTAGCCGCGTAGGTGAGTCAAGATAATGCCACAATAAGTATTTCTTTACATTTCGATTACATGTGCAAGAATAATTGTTTACATGTATCATCATCATCATCATCATCAGCCTATAATAGTCCACTGCTGGACGTAGGCCTCTCCTATTAACTATGCGTATAGACGCATTAGGAGGTGCCTATAATCGCCACGCTGGGCAAGCGGATTGGCGATCGCAGTAATGTGTCCACTATGATGACGCTGCTGCCCATCATCAATCTTTTGTCAAATAATGGTCAGTGACACTTCAATCCCTTAGTCGACTCTTACGACACCCGCAGGAGGAGTTGGCGTGGTGACAAATGTATTCTTACTGCCGTCACCACACGGCTAACATGTATGGTTTACATGTATGGTACACACATAACCTGCTTTTTTATAATTAGATTATGCCAACAATTTGAGTGGTCAAATAATGTGTGGATTCTGCCTGCGACCACGGGTGTTAACGTCATGCCCGAAACGTCAGGATATAATTAAACGTAAGTTTACGCGATTAAGACCCGGTTATCTTTAAAATATAAGTCATCATCATCTCATCATCAGCCAATTGACGTCCACTGCTGGACATAGGCCTCCCCCAGAGAGTTCCACAAAGATCGGTCGTGAGCCGTCCGCATCCATTGGACACCCGCAACCTTTACCAGGTCGTCGCTCCATCTTGTGGGGGGCCTTCCCACCAGATGGAGCGACGACCTGGTAAAATATAAGTGATAATCGTGAAATTTAAATCAATATAATGTTGGGGCTTGCTTTAGTATAGGGTTTTCGCAAGAGTGCAAAAAATTTGTACATGTCGACTAAGGGGGCCGCCTTTAAATTTGTCCGAATATTTTGTTCGGAAAGGAAACGTGAAGACTCCTTTTCTTGATACTCAAAGATTACTAATAGGTAGGTTTAATCATTGGATTTCTTATTTCAAGATTTGACACATATCGAATATACTCCCCAATACTTAAAGAATGAACACAACTAAATGTTGAGTTAGACTCTGCTTAGATTGGAAGTATAAAACGAACTTTCTCCTCAAGTATGCTCCGGGAATCTGGACAGACTGCTTCACACAGGAAATAATAGGGATTCAACAACGTAGTTAATAATGCTATGATTATATCCTTGGGCATAATGAGCGGATAGCGTTTCGTTTTTATACATCACAAGTGCTCATTTATTGAACGCTTCACTTAGTGCATTGCGCGTAAAGTTCTGTCATTAGATTCGTTTGTCGGCACGTTGTAATTGTACATAATAAAAGCTATTGCTAATTGTTGGATAATTTCACCTAGTTATTTTCCAAAGTCACAAAATCTGGTAAATACCGTTAATTTATCAGTGGTATAATTATTTTGGCCGCTTACAATGGGCTTCATAAGTCTCAAAGTCACCCAAAGGGTAAAAGCTCTCCGAATCGCTAAACTGAATTAGCAGTGAACATTGCGCGTAGAACCGATGACCGTTGGGCCGTTGGGGCGGAAAAGTTCTCGAATGGCGGCCACGTACCGGAAGGCGCAGCATGGGTAGCCCCCCCAAAAGGGTGGACTGGCGAAAGTCGCAGGAGTCGGCTGGATGCAGGTGGCGCAGGTCCGGCCATTGTGGCAATCTTCGGGCGAGTTAGCAGAATATTTCAGATTAGCGAGATACGAGAGTTGGGAAGGTTTATAATACACCTCATTAGCTCATATACAATAGGTACCTACTTAGGCAACTATATAAAGGATTAAATCTCATTCAAATAAATACTATTCAATAGGCACCAACTATCACAGTCACTATTATACTAATGTAGTGTTAAATGAAATTATCAGAGAGATAACACCTAGTATTTAATTGTTCTGCTCTGCAACACAAGGTGTTATATATC
>JALPQI010031367.1:0-63065 GCA_025490895.1 Thaumatotibia leucotreta
ATCAATAACGGAGTATGCTGTAGGGCATTTTTTGGTTAATTATACTAATATTGCTGAGCACTGCTCTTAATCTATTACATACAACATCAACATGAGGTCCCCAGTTAAATGTGTTATCAATTTTTAGACCTAAGTATGTGAGACTGCGGACAACCTCCAAAGATTCACAGCTACATTCACAACTATTTTGATTTGTGTGCATACATGAGTGCTCATGGGCCACGATACTAGGAATGCCTGTTGTTTTAATGTAAGGAGAATGAATATGCAACACTTTAGTTTTATTATAATTTATAGACAATCCTAGATCGTGCGACCATTTACATAACAAGTTGAACTCATTCTGCATTTGACTCTCAGCAGTGCCAAGATCAGCATTGGCAGTCAAAAGGCATGTGTCATCAGCAAATTGGTATACAGAGGCTGTTTTGAATAGGTTATTCATATCAGTAACATAAACCAAGTATTCAGTCGGTCCCAAAATCGACCCCTGGGCTGTGCCATAGCAAGAGCTCAGGAGGTCGCTTCGCTTACCTGCAATACTGACAGTGCTATATCTATTCTGGTGATAGTGCTTAAACCAATTTAGTGCAGGCCCCTGTATTCCACTTTGCTGAAGCTTCCTGTACAATATTTCATGATTGAGGGTGTCAAATGCTTTACTGAAATCTATCATGACTGCAATTATCTGCTTCCTATCATTTAGGTGCTGGTTCACTTCATCTGTGAAATTTAAAGCACGCAGTTGTTTTGTGCGTTAATCGTAGCGTTGGCCTAAGGTCAACGTTTGCGATCAATCATTTTTTTTTGTCTTATGGGCAATATATCGGTAGAGGGGAAACATACCACGTTCTATCAAAGGTCACATATTTCTGACTCCTACGTTGTGAAGTTCTGGGTGATCTTCGCCCACCCACATTTGACAATAATCGACTTATAAACAGCAAAGCATGACTGTTTCCACCCTTATCTTCGTTACCGTGTCATTTCTAATTACTGACATAAAATCGCACAGTTTGCAAATGACACATGCCCGAAAATGGCGTTAGAAACTTCGCCGCTACGTTTTAACGTCAAATTAATCATTCCAACCGCGTCACGAGCCTAAATATACCTACATTATATTTAGGTCACAAGGATTAAGGTTATGCTGAACCAGTAAAGTGGTTTATAACGAAGGGTTAAGTAAATTGGCACGGAATACTTGCATTAACAACTTGAGCCGTGAAGCCTATTTGCGGGCATTGTGCTTCTCAGAACATTACGTCATTATTGACTAAGTCATTGGGTCACTCGGTTAAGTTTAGCATACCTATTTTTTATGACTAACTATTGCAGTTTATGGTTACTCATTGTAATTTTGCAGTATACTATATTTGTGACCTAAATTTTCTAATAGTAAATGGTTTTGTATTGTTATGTTTCTTATGTGATTCAATGGAGCATTATTATACGTTTAACCTCAGGCTTTATGACTAAGAATTAGTAAGAGCATATAGGAAATTGCGGCTTTTAAACTATACATCACCTGCTTCTTCATACCAAGCAAAATTGGTCATTTTCGATCATAAAGGAAATGCACAACTATGAAAGTTTTCAGAGGCGTTTGACCTCTCGTGTGCCGGAAATATTTTGTACTAATAGTTTTCCCGTACGCGAATTCAAGTCAAGGGCTTATGGATTGCATTTTCACAATCATACCACTTTATATTTTTTTCACATAAACGTCCTGTCGAACGCTTATCTTATTAATATGTATATCAAGTTAGTTGAAATTGAAAAAAAACATTATCTATAGATACACAGACTTCTTCACAATGATTACATTAATTACGATGAGAGCATTTTCTACATTTCAAATCAATAATTAACAACCAGTAAATTAACAGCAGTCGTATAAATGCTGATCCAATTCCTTTCCTAATGATTGGTCGATATTCTATAATTAATCTACCGCCCGCCATCTTTCTTTCCGGTACTAAATTATTCTGCAAACGCTAAAAAAAGGAATCGAGTAATGGGCGTTGTAAATTCATCGTCGTGAAAAATTTTACGAAAAAATTGAAGGATAGAGGTTTAGGTACGTATTTATTTCAGTTCTCTTGGGATGATCCTGTCCTACACAGTAATTATGCAGGACACTTTTACAGAATGTTAAATAGGGTTTTCGGAAAACAACCAGGACGATCCTTGATTTTCGAACTCAAATTTGCTATGGGCGGCCAACTGTTAGATTTTTTAATTTGGTGCCTGTTTCTACAAAAGATTATTGGACGGAGTATAGTTACTTTGATACATGAAGAATGTAAAATTATGCAATTTTTGAATTGTGCCAGCTAATTCAGTCATTTGGGGCAAAAATGGGGCTTTGCTGTGCAAAAGGTGGAGGGTTCGTTTTTTTAATTTGTATTGCTTAAGTATAGGCTAATTATGATAAATGTAAGTTTCTGACCTTGAGGGGCCGGAACGTCGAGCATAAATTCAACTGTTGACGGAGGCCGGAGCATAAATTCAACTGTCGACGTTTTATATACAAAAGATCAAATTTGGGCCCCTTTAATTCAAGATGGCGGCTAACGCTCCGGCCCTCCAAGGTCACAAATTTACATTTAAGTATCATAATTAGCCTATACTTAAGCAATAGAAATTAAAATATTTTACCCCCCACCTTTTGCGCGGCAAAAATACCTGCTTATTGAGCTAAGCATCAACGCACGTTCTTCATGTCGCAAAGTAACTATACTCCGTCCAACAATTTTTGTCAGTAAAATCAGGCACCAAATTAACAAATGTAGGCGTGAACAGTTGGCCGCTAACAGAAAATTTCAGTTCGGAAATTTACTAGTTAATATTTACGTTTGTAATGCAACATCCACATTTTGAGAATTTCCGCGCATTAAGTTCGTAATCCACCGATTTGTCACTATTACGATGTGATCGCGCTATCGATGTAAAGGGTTAACGGATCGTTCATCTTGATGAATCGTCTGGATGATTGGTTATAAAACAGTGTATCTTGAGCTGAATATGTTCTAGGGTTCCGCTGCATTAATGTGACACATGCAGTCAGATTAATTTGACAGGTAATATGTACTCGTATTTTTGATTGGTAAATCTGTTCAGATATGCATATGTATCTTTCTTTGCTCATTTATTTTTGAAGCCTTGGATTTGCTCATATATTTAAGAACTCGACTGTACCTAAATATTTCGAGCTATATATAAAATATCTTGTACCATTACGCTAAGA
Organism: Thaumatotibia leucotreta; assembly: GCA_025490895.1. Classification (NCBI taxonomy): domain Eukaryota; kingdom Metazoa; phylum Arthropoda; class Insecta; order Lepidoptera; family Tortricidae; genus Thaumatotibia; species Thaumatotibia leucotreta. Next base: position 3,251 of record JALPQI010031367.1, read on the forward strand.
ATTAAATAACGTGAGCTTGCAAATTCGAAAAATGTCACTTATTTGGAAACATGAGCATGACATTCATGAGGAGTAAATAACGATACAATATATAAAGGAAACTGGGTTAAGCCATAAGAAAGAGGCAAGGAACTACTAAGGAACTAAAGAAAATAAGAGCAGTGTCTCTTCACGAGTATTTGTTCAGTTAAGAGTCCGGTAATATTTTTACGAATTTGGTCATCTTTGTGAAGTTATTTTGGTGTAACTAACACTCTAACATGAATCCTGGTAGCATTTTAACAAATAACTGTTTTTCTGTTTTTAAATAATGTACCTTAATGTAGTATAACTGTTTCGCGATTTTATATTTAAGAGGTAAGCAGGTATTTCCGGCTTCTTAGTTATCAAAGCGGTGCGTTAGTTGTATGTGTGTCTGTGAAAATAGTCGTCTTAATATAGGTGTTTTTTTCCTTCACATGTCTATTTTCCGAATTTTCTGAATGTATTTTTTGTTAGGACAAACTCAATAAAAAGTTACAATATTTAGTAGATAACTTAGAGCATATTTATATTCAAACAAATAATAATGCAAAAATATGAATTTCATTTCATCCTTAATTAATGAATACATCGTGAAATTAGGTGATTAGATGGCAAAAAAGTATAATGAAAAATCTTGTTACAGTATTGTGTGACTCAATCTCCTCGCAAGATAAGGCCTCTAAGAATCGTGTTTTTGGATATTAACCCTTAAAAGGGCAATGGTAACCACTTTATACTGTCTCTGAAATGGGTCAATGCCAATAAAATTTAGGCGTGACTGATGCCATATTAAGGGTTAAATGACGTTTTGTCTTTATCAAAAATATAATAGAATACCAAGAGTTCAAACTATCTTAACAATGAGGAGAGGAACTAAAAACTCTGCGTAGATGGCGACACAATCGACCCTTCTCTATTGCGTTTGTTAGCTTTGGCTGTCAAAAGTGATTTCACAAATTCTTCGGATTCTTTGTAAAAATGTATTCATTTATGACTGTAGTGCAGTTAAAAAATGAATTGCGGCAAAGAAATGCCTCTGTCGCTGGTAAAAAGGCTGATTTAATCGAAAGGTAAGCAAATAAAACTTTTGAGGTTATGTACGGATAAATGTGCTTTATTTATTTATTAGCTTTATTAAATAGACTATTTTTGTTTTAGATTGGAAGCCTACGACCGAAACTTTAATTTTGGTGCAGAACCCGGCCCTAGTGACTATCCTAGGTACACCTGCCCGCCGGTGTCGAGCTTCAAGGATATCAATGCCGATTCGCCCATTCCACCTTTAAACCGGCATGAAATTCAAGCATATTTTGAAAGATATAATGCGCAAAATAAAGGTAAAGACATGTACGAGTCTCGATGCTTGTTGACTGCGCGATATGCTTCAGACGGAAATTTTACTTACGTCCAAGGACAATGTAAAGCGCAAATGAAGAAAATTACTTACTTAGTGAACGTAAAGCTTTCAAAAGAAGGAAATATCGAACAGGCCAACTGCGAGTGTGCTGCTGGCAGTGGTATTGAAGCTCATTGCAAACATGTGTCGGTCCTGTTATGTGCGGTGGAAGATATCTACAGAACAAAAACTATGATCGTGCATCAAGTGTCAACACAGAGGCTCATGACCTTTAAAAGACCTCATAAAGCATTTTATAGGTCGCCAATACAGGCTCAAAATTTGCCAACTTGCAAATCAAAAAAACGAGCCATGAATTACAATCCCCTTAAGGAAGAAGATGTAATGGAGAATTACGAAAATTATGTACAGAACTTGGCTATAAACTTCGGGGAATCAACAATGCCCATTCTTCAAACCATTAAACCGGCAAACCCTTATGCAACCGAATGGGATCATAGCCATTACACTTCCCAAAATGATAAGGAGATTCTATTGGAGAGGTTGCAGTTGAAAAATATTACGCATGAAGAAATTGTAAGGATAGAGCAGGCTACAAAGGTGCAGGACAAGTCTCAAGAATGGCATACTCTTCGATCTTGCAGGCTGACTGCCAGTATGTTTCATTTAGCTTGTCACGCTACAACTGGAAAAGAACAGCTGATCAAAAGGATTATGAACCCCAGAGCAATAAATACTAGAGCTGTCACTCATGGAAAGATTCATGAGAGTACTGCAATAAATAAATACACAGAATTTTTTGGACTTCGAGTAGAAAAAAGTGGACTTCACATTTCAGAACAGTTTCCATTCCTAGCAGCATCACCAGATGGTCTTCTAGGTGAAGATACTGTCATTGAAGTGAAATGTCCATATGCTGCAAGGTACATGAATGTTACTGCTGTGACAGTGCCATACCTGGAGCAAATAAATGGGGTTCTCTGTTTGAAAAAAAATCACCCATATTATTACCAAATTCAGGGTCAATTATTCTGCTGTAACAGGAAATACTGCAATCTCATAATCTACACTTTTAAGGAAATAAAAGTATTTTTTTTGGAGCGTGATGATTGCTTTATTGATGAAATGATCTCGAAACTAGTGGCATTCTATGAAAATCACTTAAAACCCGAAATAATAAATAAATATTATTATAGGAATTATGATTTAATAAATAAAAAATAAAACAGTTGTTGTTTTTTATTTACCTGAAATTATTTCATAATACTTTCTCTAAAATTACAGCACATAGTACATATAAAAAATATTTTACCAGCGATAGGTATATAATTGTGGTCCAAGTCACTTTTTAAAATTTTATATGTTTTAGTTAGGCCAATGAGACGTTCAATATGTACCCTTTTACTAGCTAGGTTCCTATCTTTTAAAACTGTCAAACCTGGTAGCTGTGTTTTTCCTTTAAGAAATGTTGGTATGTTTACAGAAACATTTTTGTGTGCAAACATGTCTTGAATATTAAAACCACGATCTGCTAATATACAATCACCATTTTCACATTTACTTATTAAATCGCCTCTCTCCACTGTTTGTCTGTCACTGACCGATCCAGCATAAGCGGGAGAACAATAAGACAATAATCCCCCCGGAGTACCTCCAACAAGGACTTTGAGTGTATTTGCATGCTTGTAGCTACTCCAAGATGCCTGTTGAGCGGTAGGATTTTTTGGTTTCTGGACATGAAATTCTGTTCCATCTAATATGACCCTTATATCACTATTGTAATTTTTAAAATGTTCAGGCATATAATACTGTACTAAGTCTTTACTTGGCCATGTGTTGATTTTAGACAATTTAGACCAAAGTTGGTACATAAAGTTTACCCAGGTGATAAATATATTTGACACTGTGGTGGTACTTATACTAAAAAATCGACTTAATTCAAATACACATTTGTTTTGTCTTAACTTCATCATGGTTAAAAAGAACTGATCTTCTGTACTTAATAGAATAACAGAACTATTATAATACTGTATTTTATGTGCCATAGGACTTAAAGTTGAGTATACAAAGAAGAACTTCTTGTAACACTCAAAGCCTGTATAAAACTGAATAGCTTTGTCATCATTTTGAAATCTATGTATTGTCCCAAACACATGTTCCATATCAATTTGTGTTCCTTTTGACGAGACTTCTTGTTTATCTGCAACAGGCACTGTACAATGTTTTATTTCAGAACTGTTAGCAATTTCTATTTCACTATTTCTACTTCACTATCATTGTCTCTTCATGAATTGATGTTGCATGGCTTGTTGTTGCAGTTATACTATCTTTAAACTGTAACTTTCTCTGTGACCTTATCTCAAGTCGCTGCTGGCGGGCGATTGCATTCGGTGTATCAACCTTTAAAACGTTGAATGCAAATATTGAGGGCACAGCAGTTTTTTTCAGGAATCTTGCCTTGGGCGCATAATCTGAAAGAGAGCCACCGCTGTTAAACAGTTCAAAGAGACGCTCATCATACAGGATAAGTAAAGAATATTAAAAAAACTTACTTGTGTATATACTTTGTCCGTAATAGTCGTCTGATGTAAAATGCATAGAACATAAACGGGATGAGTCTTTTGCTTTGAAGTTTTTGATACGTAACGCACGCTCCCAGGCTTTTCGACGCTTGCGGTCTTTTGGAAAAGCGTGAATGCCTTGATTTTTGCAGTTTAGAGCACTACACTGAGTCATTTTATAGTAGAAATATTTAAATGATTGAAAACGGGCAATGGTATTTACTAAAAATGTATGGGATTTGACAGATGACAAATGAACATTAGGGACTGTCGATTGTGCTGACACCTGGCGGGATAAAATGGCAGTTTTTCTCCTCATTGAAAATTTTCACTTTCAAATCATTATCGGACTCTTAAAAACCTGTACTTTGTATGATTATTGATGCCACTGAAGAAATATTTATTATTTTAAACAATTGGCGCTAGAGACTTCATACAGGTAAATTCACCAAAGCTGGCACGAATGGATCGAGTAAGTGACAGAAAATATCTATCGAGTGAATGACAAAATGACATTAGATACGGGTTGGTATAGCAGGGCCGGATACACACAATGATAGAAATGTCATTCATTTCATTCATTCCATTCGTGCCAGCTTTTGTGAATTTACCTGGACTTATGTAGAATCATACCACATACACCTACGTTGGAATACACTACCACTACATGTCACTACAAAAATTCTGTCTTTGCTTAGATATTTATTTAAAAATAAAGCAGAAAATTCTGCGCTGCAACAAAGTTAATCAATGCAGTTCCACAACTTTCACCCTTTGTATTCACAACAAGTCGAAACATTTTTATACACAAACTCATTTCTTCTTTTATTATCTAAATGTGCTCTAAGAAATCCTTTCTAAAAATTCTTGTTAGTTTATAGTATGGCACAGGTGTTTGTAAGCTTTAGCAAACTTTATTAAGTAAGTTAGAGTCAAACCTTAACCTATGCCTATGGACGCATGAAGAGGTAAATGCCCATAAGTAGGCAATAGCCACGCTGGGAAAGCGGGTTTGCAATCGCACATACCACTATGATGCATAGGTACTACAAATAGTTTGACGCATGATGCTGCTACTCACTATCAATTTATGATTAATAATCAGAGATCGGACAAATGTGCGTCATTGTTTGCAATAATATGGACATGACTTCAATGTTGATTGAATAATTAATCATTTAATCATTTTCTGAAAATTACCTTTTTGACACCGGTAACTATGAAAACCTGTGTGAATCTGCCTTAAAGCTTCGAAATCAAATTTCAAGAAATTATTCGTTTAATTATTCATTCAATCAAATTTGGTGTCATGTCCACATTATTGCGAACGATGACGCAAATTTGTCCGATCCCTGTTATTAATAGATGCATAGGCTAAGGAGAGGCCGTTGACCTGCAGTAGACTGGTGTAGGCTGATGATGATGTCGTATGTACCAATTTTACTTTTTTTTTCTGTTTCTACATATTATGGAAATACCGCTAAATTAATATAAATATTACTGAAAAAATATTTTAGTGCCTTCAAATAGATATACCGACATAATATCATTGAGATATTACCAAAGTGCATAATAATTTTGGTAAAGTTCAACTTTCCTAAAAACATCATCATCATCATCATCATCATCATATCAGCCGAAAGACGTCCACTGCTGAACATAGGCCTCCCCCAAAGATTGCCACAACGACCGGTCCTGCGCCACCCGCATTTAGCGGACTCCTGCGACCTTCACCAGGTCATCGGTCCACCTTGTGGGGGGCCTACCCACGCTACGCCTTCCGGTACTACTCAAGAACCTTCCCGCCCCAACGGCCATCGGTTCTACGCACAATGTGCCCCTCCTAAAAACGCTCTTTACTAAATGTTAATTTAGTGACGTCACTTGGGGAAATGGTGACGTACTTCTGCGGCTATGTTAAAACTGTTAAAAGTTGCGTTTATCAGTTTTTATCTACACAAATATCGTTAATGTAATGTGCTCTAAATGCGTTCAGAAACAATAGGCAATGACCAGCATTACCCACCATCAGAACTTGGCACATACATAAAGTTAACATTATATACGATTTTTCCGGAGGTTATGAGTTTTAAATTTGGAACAGCTGTCAGATTCAAGAGGGGTGTCTATTCTGGTATCTATAGATATTCAGCCAGTCATCGACACAAAAAGTTAATTCAGTATGTTTTTTAGTTACAATCGGACGATATTTTCATATCGAGTGACACAAGATTAGGGACATCACTCTATTGTCTATGATTAAAAAAAATTTACAGAGATTCAAATCGCTGCCATTCCGAGCAGCTGTCTTTTGTTTGTTGGCTTAGGTACTACTACAAGTGAACAATTGTGAAAAAATTTGAATACTTTGTGATAATACTAATAATTACTTGATAATGAGTGGCAGTGACTCGGATAACGATATGAGCACTCCGCCGGACATATTCAATGCAGCTATGACCGCAACTAAGAACCTGATCCCGCAAAAGTAGAGAGCCAAGTATGAGAAAGCTTTGTTTCTGAACGCATCTTAGAGCACTTATGATATGTGTGTAGATAAAGTAGTGTATGCAACTATACGTAATCAGGCATTACAACACTCGTGTGATGTTATTATGAAACTCACCTTCGGTTGGTTTCATAAACCCACACTCGAGTTGTAATGCCCCTCATTACGTACCGTTGCATAAACTACTATTATAACAAAAGATGCTGTATATTCCATGGTGTTTTCGATGTTATCATTCTAGGTATGGGGTTTTCGAATATTTTCATGCTTTAATATGGACTTTACCAGCTTCAAAGGCTCAAAAATAAGCACCAAACTTTCGGCATCGCGTTTAAACCTTTAACTTATTTAAACAGGATTTTACTTACATCATCTTTACAAATATGTAATATGGTAATAGTACATTACTATAGAGGACGGGAAATGAAGGGTTACAGGTCAAGTAGAGTAGTATCTTAGAGCCGCGTATCTAGATAGAGATACGCGGCCTGTAACCTTGTTTCTCGCCGAGATTTGTACGAGTATAGTGCTTTTCTCAAACTTGCAATGACATAAAAAATCGAAAGTGATTTTCACATTACACAAACAAATAAGTCAAAGAACGAAACGAATCAACAAAATATTAAAAAAAAACAACTTATACGTCCAAATTTTTTTTTTACTATTTGAGATAATTTTTTACCCGGTGACATTGACATTAGTTCTTTTTTTTACGGTGAAATGCCGAAATGTTCTGTCACTTTAGAAGTTACTTCATTTGTTTTAGAGCAAATTTAGGAGCAAAGTACTTCCATTATACGATATGTAAAATTTTCTACATACACGTGCCTTGTTAGCTCGCCAAGCGAAATGTGGGTAGGTAATTGCTAAGGAATGTTAGCATTTTTGTAATTTCTAGGTTGTTTAGTAGGGTAACATAACTCTAGACTTTTAAGTAAGTATATAATTATATGCACATGACTGCTTTGATAGTGTTATGATTAGTTTCCTTGTTCACGCTATTTGAATCAAGTTTTTTTTTTCTATTCGCACAGATATTGGTTTTAGAGTAATGAACTGAGTAAATGATATTGATTCCAATTAATATTGCAGATGTAATTGTAAGGAATAATTTCAATGATGTTCGCAAACCGTTAACTTTACAAAGTTTCTCAGAAATTATGGTGAAGGATCGGTAATCCGTTTTCTGGTCCGGGCGAAATATTCCTGTAGCAATTTGAAGCAAAATTTAATTTTCAAACACTCATTGGCATTCTAACTTTCTTTAAATTGAATAAAGATAGATAGATAGATAGATAGATTAATTTATTTCTTAATGAAAATTACATGTCATTTGTTAACAAATAGCACAAATTCACAGAAAGATAAAGTGTCCATCGATAGCTAGATTTGGTTTTATTTTTTTTACCTCCGATGGAGCCTGCTATCGTCGTTGCGCCTATAAAATCCGCTATGTGTTTGATCTATGAATTTGCAATAGTAACGTTGTAACTACACGGAAAGGGTGGGTATTAATTTAATTAATTAAAATCCAGCACATATAAAAAAGCGGTGGTGGCTCAGTGGTTTAGACGTTTGACTTTCAATCCGGAGGTCGTGGGTTCAAATCCTGGCTCGTACCAATGAGTTTTTCCGAAACTTATGTACGGAATATCAGATGAAATTTACCATTAGCTTTCGGTGAAGGAAAACATCGTGAGGACAGTGTGGACAGTTTGTTGGCGAATAATACGCTCTATAATAACAAAAATAGTGTGTGATGAGTACCTATACCCTCATCTACCTGCATATTAAACTAAACTACTAAACGCAACGTAAGCAAATAAACAACAACACCCTCAGCTGACCGTCAGTGAACCCTGTCTTTGAAATAGGCTCCACTAAAGGACCGCTAACTGTGCCGGCGATGCTACAAAATTTTGCTTTACATAGTGGAATGCTTAGTTATAATGTTATATTATAATTATCTATGTAATTTTATCTAGGAGTAAAATTGGAAGCTTTTTACAATTTTTCTTAAAAATCTGTTTACTACTAGACCTTTCTATTGTTACACTCAGCTGGTTGAAAATCTTAGGTATCATATGTGTACGAGTTCTTTTTCCATAATAATTATTAGTGCTAAATTTTGTCAAAGACGTTGCGTCGAAATATGCGCGGTGTTAAGAAAAGCGCTATGTCCTGCCCATCTTGGCACAATTGAACAATTGTTTTTGGGGGCATTTTTGAGCTGGCGATAGACGTCCTTGTTATATATGGTCGCAGGATGACATGTATTATTACAGCTTCGCCGTATATTTAATTATATTATGCGTATTTTAGGAAGACTACGACTTCTTATATATTTCAATGTTCTCAAAAAACTATTATCTTAACAAAATATCGTTTTACAAAAAACGATTCATCAAATGATTAAATGGCAAACATTTAATTTTACAAATACACATTTTACAAGTATTTAGGAGGATTAGGACGCAGTTTACCTAACACACTCCTTCTCGCTTCGCTCGTCGTCGTACCTATGTTGACACTGCCAGCGAACAGTTATCTATTGGGATTAACCTAACCTTTTTTTTCTAATTTATTCTACATTTATTGTCATATTATTAATACATGTATGTTTTTATTACAAACTTAGCATCAAATTGCAAAATTATGTATATCGATTTAACCCATTTTTGATTTGATCAATTTGGTAATGTGAACTTAGGAAACCGTAACATTGGTATGTAGGTAGGTACCTATTTAAATTTTAATACAAGTACCAAAATATTTATGCAGGCGACCGTATTTGTTATTATACAGGATTACATTTTGATGCCGTAGTATAACAGCACAACAGGCCCAATCCAATAAGATTTATTAGCAAAGCAGTATTTGCTATGGCACTAAGGCTTACAATACAAAGGCATTTATACTGAACTGAGACCACAGACCAACCACCTATAGACGTCCATTATAAGGCGACTCGCGCGTGCCTGCCTTTATACTTTTCATACCCATATATGCGCAAGCGCTAGCCGTGCCCGTTCAGTTGCGACCAAGTAACAGACCCGTAAGGAGCGCACGTTTTTACTAATAAAAAAATCGAGTAAGTGAATTTTATGCCTGTAAAATGTCCACGTGTAGTGTGAAATGGTATGGAAAGGCAACAAGAAGTTTAGATTTAAAATCAGACGTAATTGCATTCCACAGGTAAGACATATTTATAAATTTATTCCGAGCCCGCCGAGGCCAACTTAAACTGGTCACTGATAAGTAGGTTGAGGCGACGGTCACGCCCACTTCTCTATTCTGTCCCTTTTCATCAAATCAAAAATGCAATGTGCCAATCCTTTCTTACGACCATTTAGTGATGTGCCCATGACTTAATTTATTACCGGGAGCACGTGTTTTGTTTAAACTAAACTTTACCGGATTTACGGAATAAATATGAAAATAAGGATTTTTTAGCGATGTAATATTTGCCAATCGGCAGGAAGTGTGATAGAACTTGGAGTTGGTTTCAGATAGTTATTATGTTGTATTCGCTTTTTAGGGTCCTCTTGGTGAGCAGTGGGGTTCAGTATCAAAAGATAGACCTGATGTTGAACTCAGAGGAAGTGCAAGGGAACTTGGAGTTGGTTTGAGATAGTGATATTTTGTGTTGGCTTTTTAGGATCCCCTTATTAAGCCATTGGGTCTAGTACCTCAAGATGGGACACATGGTGAACTCGGAGGAAGTTTGAGGGAACTTGGAGTTGGTTTGCGATAGTGATATGTTGTGTTGACTTTTTAGGATCCTCTCGGTGAGCAGTTGGGTCCAGTACCAAAAGATAGACCTGATGATGAACTCGGAGGAAGTGCACGGGAACTTGGAGTTGGTTAGAGATAGCGATATGTTGTGTTGGCTTTTTAGGATCCTCTCGGTGAGCGATTGGGTCCAGTGCCAAAAGAAAGACCTGATGATGAACTCGGAGGAAGTGCAAGGGAACTTGGAGTTGGTTAGAGATAGTGATATGCTGTGTTGGCTTTTTAGGATCCTCTCGGTGAGCAGTTGGGTCCAGTACCAAAAGATAGACCTGATGATGAACTCGAAGGAAGTGCAAGGGAACTTGGAGTTGGTTAGAGATAGTGACATGTTGTGTTGACTTTTTAGGATCCTCTCGGTGAGCAGTTGGATCCAATACCAAAAGATAGACCTCATGGTGAACTCGGAGGAAGTGCAATTCGGAGGAATTCATTATGAAATTCGAAGTATACATTAAAGTAACTTATAATTCGAACCTCCACTTTTATCATTAACAACTCCCTAGTGTATTAAAAAACAGGAAGACAATCTTATTACTTTTATTTTTAATTGATTGCGTATTGAGTATTTTAACAAGTAAGGGCTTGTCCATTAATCACGTCATACTGTATAGGGGGATGGGGGGGTCAAGAAAAAATCACCAATTATCACCATAGGGGAGGGGTGGTCATCGAACATATCACGTGTAATTTTTTGTTACTCTTGAATCTGCAGAACAGCATTAAAGCTAGTAAAAAAAATCTTTACTTTTTTATAAAACACTTTTGTAATATTAAGTTTTAAAACTTCGCGATCATTTAGCTCGTAGTTGGTACGTAAACAAGTACGTAAATTCAAGTGTTATTAAAAGGACTACTTCAGTTGGCAAAAAATTACACGTGATATTGGCTAGGGGGGGGGGGGGGGGGGTCCGAAAATATCACCAATTATCACCATGGGGGATTAATGGACAAGCCCTAAAATGTATGTACACTTTTAGATTATGCATTGTTATCGATACCTACTAATTGTAATTTCCGGTAATAAATGTAACCAGAACCGGTAATATAAATTACGGTCATAGACGTGTCCCATCCCTATGCAATAGCACGACTGCCCACCGTCCGCCGAAACGACCAATCGTAGCGCGTTAACAGCTTCCCCGCCCGCTCCTCGAGCCTCATGTTTTGGTGATTCGTAACGCGAATAAAATTAACAACACTGGTACTCTTTATGGGGTTCTCTGTGATGTGGCCATACAACGTGACTTTAGCTATCAATATAATTAAACGGTTAAACTCATGAATTTAGTCATGTAGTTAGTAGCTATCAGGGTACTTAGCCAAGTTGCCAATCGCTAACGCTTAGTAGCGTATCGTAGTTTTCCCTCTCTGTCACTCTTTCATATTAGTGCGACAAAGACAGTTAGCTGCCTTTCGCTTACGATTGACGATGAAGCGCTAGCGATTGGCAACTTGTCTAAGCACCCTGCTATCACCGCCGGGCGAGTATCGCCGTGACTCTTTTTTTACACAGGAGTGCGTATCTTTTGTTCGTGTTTATAGCCCATAGTTCATAGTTTAGTAGCAGACCAGTGCCTGAAGTGGCTAAATACACGTGAATTAAACTGTTTGATTACACATATTCATAGCGACTTGAACTATTGGAAAAACACTGAAACTCCACGTAACTACCCCACCATAAAACTCTCTAACGTTAATATTTTCTATAAGGAGCAAGTCGAGTGTAAGATATTTTATTTTAACTGGAAAATAAATAACTTAGTAAAGAAAGAAAATAATTTAGTATGAGCCTTTTGTCCAGCGGATACAATGCGTGAGGCAAATGTTGCTGTTTTTGCGGATGTTGTCCCATACGTAATAAGATTTGATATTTGAGAATAAACTATAGGCATTTGTATGCATACTTGTTCATATAGGCTCAAATTTGTGGCAAAGATTTTGGATGTAATTAAATATCGTTTTCAATCACTACCACTAGATACTAATAGGCCTAGACCCATCTGCCATATGGGCTCATGCATAAATCATGTGAGGTTTTTTCGGCTACTTTTTGACCCCCCCCTCCCCCATGGTGATGTTTGGTGAGTTTCTTGGCAAGCCCCCCCCCCCCCCCCCTAGCAGTCTCACGTGTATTTTTCTCATTCTACTTTTCACGTTCGTTAGCCGAAATTCACAATATTTCTTAGTTTGTTCATCGTAGAAAAATACACGTGAGGTCTCCTTGTACCCCCCCTCCCCTAACGTGATATTTCGTGATGTTTTCTTGGACCCCCTCCCTCCCTATAGGACCTCGCGTGATTTATGCACAAGCCCTATGCAAAAAGCACATCAATCATCTCAAAACTCTACACCCAAAAGCTTTGTCTGAAAAAATATTTCAATATTCATATTAACTAGGAACAGTTCTCTCAAGCAAAACTAAACTTTAATAGAAGGACGGATCAATTTCCCTATAATCAAATGGTTTCCGAGTCCCTTGTCAATCCCGTGACTTGCACTATATAAAGAACAATACTGAAGCCTAAGCAAACTTGGGGTCCTTTGGACGGATCTATTGGTCCCTGAATCGGGTCACGGCCTTTGTCTTGGTAAATATGAAGCCTTATTCACAAAGCTTTTATCTCAGTTTTGTGATCGTTTTTTTGACATGTTCATTAAACTGTGACGACTACGTTCCTATAAGTGCCATTTATAAGTGGAAAAAAAAATGTAAAGAAACCTGAAGCATTTTCATTATTCCATGATCACGCACCTTTAGAATACTATTTTGGTTTTATTACCAACTTAAGACCCTACAATTTGAACTCACATACCTACATTTTTAGTTAAAATAATTAATATTTGATATACCCGAGAAAAGTGACCGGTGGTTGCTAAGATCGAGTGGCTGAGGGGTACAGGCATCAGCCGCGAAAGGCGAAAGCTGAGTACGTGGGTTCGATCCCCACCTCGAACGTTAGGTGATCTTGGTCGTTTTTCTTTGGTATATGACATGTAATATTTAAAATTTAATTAATATTTATTAGTATTAACGTAAAAATATATTTGCGAACGGATTTCACGATATGCGTCAAAGACTTCAAAAGCTATGGAAAGTCAGCCATAATTTTTGTTTTTTTTTTTTAATTATACTGAGCAATGGTATATATTATTTTACCATATTATTTATTTATACCAGGCCAAAAACTAAGTGCATTCCCGTTGTCAGTGATGAACAGATAAAGATTTTTGGAAGTTCTAGAAGGGTTCAAACTATGAAATCACGTAAAATAGTGGTACTAGTTACTTCTGAAACTAATGTCCAAATAATTACACATAATAGGGTATTATGCGTCCGTAAACCTCCTGGCTACAGAATTTGGCCACCCTGTAAACAGTTGTAGCCTAGTCGGGACCATGCATTTAATTTTGGTGCCTAAATGATTCTCATTATTACCTTCAAAAATTCTGAAAAAAAGTTAAATTTCGAGAATCTCTGGATTATCCCTTCTTGTGTATGGCGGGGATTATAATATTATTGGATTGTTTCAGATCAAGTTGTATGAAAAGGATTCGTTCGACTGCCTTTGGCACGAGAAATTTAATGCACTAATATTATATACCTACTCGTAGTTATACTAACACAATTTACAATACAGGCACGGCTGACAACGTTGAATGAAAATGTCGAAGAAGGACCATCGCGCTAAAGAAAACAGACTCGATATGCTATCATAGAAGCGCCAATGCCTGACACAGCCCCAATAATCGACACTCTCAATCTTAATGTGTAAGGAGTGTACAAGTTAGTATTGGGTCGCCAACAATCATGTGATACCACTGGACCTGAAGTTACAGGCATCTATACGCTACGGTGACCGCTTTCCATCAGGCGAGCCATATGTGGGTTTGCCATCGAAGTGGTATTAAATACAAATTGTAAATACATTTTACAAAAAAAAATCTTAGCGATAAAGGTGACAGTAGTATGTCAAAAATTGGTCATCTTAACATGTCAATTATTGGGGTGTTTACGATAGTAAGTATTAGACCCCGGTATCGGAGGTGCAAAATGATAGCTGTCAAGTTCTTACTTAGGGATAGGTAAGCAAAACATTTTGTGATGTCGATATCGATATTCGATTTTCTGTACAATTTTTTTTTATGTACAGTGCCGTTCAGAATTGCATGGACAATTTATGAATGAATTCATTGGGATCTATGATAATAATTAACATTTAATACTCGATTTTTTTTTATGTCCAGTCACCACATGGGATTGTTGAGCCACTTGGCAATGAATGCAATTTGGTCGTGTAATATTAAGGGTTCGGTATTTTTCGTTAGTAGGCACGATCGCGACATGACCGAAGTTCCCCGATGATGTCAGTTAAATACGAATAATATTGCGTCAAAATTTCAGTATGTCAAAACTAGTTTACATAATAAAAATTCCTTCATCTACGAAAATTAAGGATTAGCCATCGGCCATAATTAGACGCTAGATGTCGTTGTTCCTAGAAGAAACTGGATAACGACAGTTCTTCATATATTTGTCTAAAACTGTCTAGTCATTCATTAGTATTTCTTTCAAATCTGATCGGCTGCCATTATTTATTTCATAGTAATAGGTGAGGTATTTTTTCAAGTCAAGATATTTTTAAATTATTTTTTTCGTTGACAGAGACAAATGCTATTGGTGTCTTTATTATCATGCCTCACAGCTGCCTAGTAGACGTTAGTTGAATACTTATTTAACCTTTGTGGAAATATGGTAGATAACCTTTGACAGTCTACCTATAATCTGCCAGTAACCCATAAAAATATTTAATAGAGACTTGATAGTTTCTGACTGAAATTCTAACTTAGAATAAATATCTGACAGTGACAGCCGTTAAAAGGAAAGTGAACGATAATTTCTACATAGCAGCCTAGCAGTCAAATTACATCAGGGCTCTGAAGTTAGATTGACGTCTCCAGGACTAAAGCGGATGTTATAACGTAACTATAGTAACGTCAGCTTCCGGAAAAATTGCGATCAATCATTGGTTAAACGTTTTTGTTATTACGTAACCATGGTAACATCAGCTTCCAAAGAAAATGCGGGCGGTCATTGGCTAGCCGTAGCAACGCCCGCCCCATTGGTCATCAGAGTTCGGCCGAAGTCGTGATACCAGCCTCATAAGAGTTCGGAACCCGATTTGTATTATTCGACCAAGTTGCGAACAGTGGCAAGTGGCTCAACATTCCCGTGTGGTGACTGTACAAGGACCATTTATTTGTATCCCTTTTTTTGGGATCTATGATAATAATTAACATTTAATATATAAATCATTACTATTACAATACAAATCTCTGGTTGCTATTACATTTATTATGTTTCGAGTTGCACAACATTGAATAAAAACTTTTGATCTTACAACGATGGCTTCGATTATTTAGCCGTGTTGTCGAGTCTATTCGCCTAATATATTTTATACAATAGAAAGTGGAGTCACTTCTTGCTGAACACCCTGAACACCAAAAATGAATGAAAAACATTTAATATACAATTTGCAGAATACACATAATTTCCAGATGTTGGAATTTAAAAAAGCACATGGAGTCGAATTGCCATCAAGAGAAAATCAACAACGTATGTTCCACTGATATTGATTATTTAATAAAGGATATTCCATTCCAATATTTGTATCTTGCATTGCAACTCAATCTTATAAATGTAAACACTCATAAAAAAGAAAAAAAATTAAAACCAATTAAACTGTAACCGAGATCTGCTTAACCTTTTCGTCAGTTGTATGTAACATACTTTGGACCAAATTCGAAAACCCAAACTTCAGAAGGTTCATCGACAATTGCCTCAATAAAAAGTATGGCGATGCTACATAACATTAAATCAATATTTTGTTGATTTTGTAATTATATAGTCCTAGTTTATATCGTAAATAGGTACGTTTAATTAAAGTCTTAGCTTATTATTATGGTAAAGAAAAAATATCGATATGTAACTTTAATTATCGACATCACAAATATTTTTACCCCATCCCTAAGAACTTGACAGCTACCATTTTGCACCTCCGATACCGGGGTCTAGTAAGTATACATGTTGACATTTTACTTGAACTGAAAGCTTAAAACAATATTGATATATTAATATAAAGTCGATTGGTACAGTCAAAATAAGACAAAATATGTCCCAGTGCACTCTAAATCTGTGTAATAAGAACGTCGTAACATATTTATGAGCAGATTCTTTCGATACTTATTTTTGCACTTGACTCTACCCACATCACAAGCCTAAATTGAACTTACCGTGGGACTTGGTCGATTTGGGTAAATAAGATCTCCCAGGACATTTATTTATTATTACAACTACGAAGACGTTGAAATTTTTCAGTATGGTTTTATTTTGTTTCTACCTTGACTTTGGTTTTCGATAAACGCTCAATTTAGTAAAACGTTTTTCTGGTGTTAAGAATTATTGAGTATATTAAAATGTGTTAGAGTAATCGATTACATATTTTGACGCTAAAATAAACATGCATTTTGATTGAGTGGATTTAATTTCAATATATTACCCATAAAATCGGTTAACTGAATCGAATATTGTTTTTATTTTAATCTGGAAAAAGTACAATAGCCTTCGTTCATTTAATTTATCAGGGTGCTTAGACAAGTTGGCCATCGCTAACGCTTAATCGTCAATCGTAAACGAAAGGGAGCTAACTGTCTTTGTCGCACTAATATGAAAGAGAGACAGAGAAGGGAAACTACGATACGCTACTAAGCTTTAGCGATTGGCAACTTGGCTAAGCATCCTGATCAGATGACCGGATTCTTGGCTAACTACCCCTGGATTAAAATGGATTAAAGATGGATGGAAGTCATCGGACAGAGATGTCGATGGAAATTTTTACTTGTACAGTTCTAAAGGTGCATTCAGACCAAACGAGCATTCGCTATTCTATCCTTCTATCTACGAAATCAACGAATCACGTTTTGTGTAACAATCGAATTTCGTAGAGTGGGGGGATAGAATACGAATGTTCGCTTAGTCTGAAAGCACCTTAAAGCTTGTTACACGTGCATAGGTTCGAGACGTCAAATCCGTCTATTTAATAACGCAACGGTACAGTGTGCTTAGACAAGTTGCCAATCGCTAACGCTTAATCGTCAATCGTAAACGAAAGGCAGCTAACTGTCTTTGTCGCACTAGAATGAAAGAGTGACAGAGAGGGAAAACTACGATGAAGTGCACAGCAGGCCTAGCCGAGATGCCATTCTGCAATCGTATACGATAAGCGATAAGTCACGTGACCTTAATAATGTATGGAAATGGTCATGTGACTTTTTCTTCGAATCCGTCGTTCTCATACATTTATTACTTATCGCTTATCGTATCGTATACAATTGGAAGCGTTATCAGAGTTTTTCAGAACTTATTTAATTATGTGAAGTATTGCTTTTTGTTGGTCTATCCCGTTGTATGACTACATATTTATTTGAACGGACGACCTTAGGAGCCAAAAATTGTTGAAACACACACAATTGTTGAACATAACATAAGGCCTATGTCCGGCAGTGGACGACTATCGGCTGATGATGATGAATTGATGATGATGATGATGGTGATGTTATTAATTGCTTAGTAAAACGATTAGTATTTTCAGCGATTTTTTCGTAAAACAAATTGTAGTTTATTTCCAAACTTGATCCGAGCTATTTGAGACAATTGTAAAGTCGGTGCTATATGGCCTGTGCTTTTATTTAATACTAGCGACCCGCCCCGGCTTTGCACGGGTACTATACCTACATAAAAACCTTCCTCTTGAATTACTCTACCTATTTTAAAAAATCTCATCCAAATCCGTTGCGTAGTTTTAAAGATTTAAGCGTACAAAGGGACATAGGGACAGAAAAAGTGACTTTATTTTATACTATGTAGTGATAGAAATTTTATGATATCAAAAGGCTCTCTAAACAAGGCTTCCAATATAAATGAAGATGCGGTAACTCACGGATGTCAATTAGCGGGCCGCGGTTGGACGCCTGATTGCTCGCATTTATCACTGATTGTGGGACAAAGCGAATCGGAAGGGTGGAGATAAGGTACACAATGTAACGAGTAAATAAACAAATTTGATTACAAAAATGTCATGTTTTGCTGAAAAAGGTGCGTTAATTTCGCTATTGTGAAGCTGAAGACGACAAATAAACTCGTTAATTTTTATGCTAACATGGTTATTACACGACTGCCAAAAGGAGAGTATATGTGTTCAGCCCCTATGTATGTTTCATATTTTCTTTAAACGCGCAGATCTTCGCTACAACTTAACCGTTTTTAATAATGTAAGGTATCATTAGAATCCTCGTGACGTCGCGGGTAACATAGGATATGTGACGTCACGTCAAAAATAATATGGCGGCCTAGAAATTCAATATTATCTGACCAAAAAAAATAAATATGACAGAAACCTATCGAGTTTGGTATCAAAATGAAGAGCTTCAAACAACGATCACAAATATGTACATAACTTATATGTGTGTAACTTATTCAAGAAGAGCGAGATTCATTAAAATGCAATCAAATCACAAAGAATGATATGTGATCAAAACGCTATGATTTGGATATCAAATTAAAGCATTTTACATGCAGATTGTAAATACTTATACAAGTTATATGTTTAAGTATATGTATGAAGAGAAAACTCGAAATGTTCTACATCGCGGTATTGAAATTTTTCTTTGAATTCTATGCCGTGACAGAACTGTCACCGCTGACACGGGGCTTAGTGTGTATGAAACAGATACATTATATAAGTGTTTGTGGTCGAGTGGTACAACGCACGGCTGCTACGTAGCGGTTCTGGATTCAATCCCCAGCTTGTGCCGATGAGTTTTTCGAAAAACTTATGTATGTACATCATCATTTGATATCATCACAAGTGCTTTACGGTGAAGGAAAGCATCGTGAGGTAACCTTTTGTGTGTTCCCAACAAGTATTGGGCCAGCGTTGGGACCACGCAAAATAGGCACGTTAGATGTAGAGTTGCAGAAAATAGAATAATATTTAATAAGAATGAAAATAACATTTACATACGTAAATAGTTTGCGATATTTAACCACATATGTATGCTTAGTACATTATTGGTAGGTACGTCAGTTTGTCGCCGAGAGATAGATTTTCCATCTTTTACTAACTATATGAATAAAAGAGGGATGGATAGTCCATTTTGCAGCGATATACTGTCGCACTAATCATGTGCTAATGCCATGTACGTACCTAACTAATATCGAGGATTTCTAGATATGATTTGAATATCAGGCGAATGTACCTAACAATACAATAACAACAGCAATTGTGGCCAAACAAAATTGCATCAAAATTAAAACTTGAAATATGTTAAAAAATAAATTGTATTTAGGCCTTTTTTCGCCTACGGCCCTTCAGCCATTTGCAGACGTTCAGTCTTCGCATTTTCTCGAAACGAATTGTTGGGTCTGCGGCCAGCTGAGATTCGTTTTAAAGCTACACTTTTACATTGTATAGCGAAGGAGCGCTGGGCTCTGGTAGCTCGGTCTTCGGCCTCGCAAGCCGGCGCCCCTCTGGAGAACACTTCGGGCTATCAGTCCTACGCGGAGTGCGGTCTACAACTTTCGCAAATTGCGGAAACGATCGTCGGGCCTGCGGCTCTTTTTTATGTTTCACTATTGCATTACGTGCCCTGATAGCGCTAAGCTCTGGCTTCGATTGTTAAGATAGTTAAGAAGGACGGTTGTACCGCGTGGTCTCGCCCGTCGAGCCTCCAGTCCTGGGGATCGCGCCGAGAGCATCCCGATAGTGCCCCTCCAAGTCCTCGGCTCTAAGCGGAGCTGGGCTTATTCAGATGCTGGGGTAGTTGAAAAAGGTTGGTAGCTTATTTTTTTCACAGCTCCGTCTTCGGCCTTGCTTTAAATTTCTTATAAGTGTCATGCTAGGGCACTTTAAAGTCCGGGCCTCTTCCTCTACTGGTCCGGGCCGATGTCTGGGCTGGGCTCTGGTAGCTTGGCTTTCAGGTTCGCGAACCAATTCCCCTCTTAGGGACGATTTGGATCTTCAGCCCTACGCGGAGCAGGGCCTACTACGGTCTTCGCAGGTTGTCAATAATACTTCAATACTTCGATTATCTATTATGTTACCCTATTTCACCGCCAGAGCCCAGCGTTGCCACGCTGGGCTCTGGCGGCTCGGTTTTCGGCCGTTGACTCAACACGGAGCTCAGCTTTCGGTCTTCGTTAGAGTTTGTAGCGAACTGTTGGGCCTAAGACAGTTGACCCTTTGTCCGACAACTATGCCAATGCAGTAGAAACTTACGCGGGACACCGTAAAGTTAAATTTCGTTTAAATAATCACGTACGCGTGGCGTCTGGAGCTCAGCATATTCGTTCGTCTGGCGGTCAAAAGGCTAAAGGGGACGGTTATACCGTGTGGTCTCACCCGTCGGGCCTTCGGTCCTACGTGGATGTCGGCTTATTCAGATGTTGGGGTGGTTGAAGAAGCATGGTAGCTCAATTTTCTCACAGCTCGGCCTTCAGCCTTGCTCTAAATTACTTGCGAGTGACAGGCTTGGGCCTTCGAAGTAATAGTCCGGGCCTCCACAAGCTCTGCTTTCGGCCTCCCATCCTAAAGCTCACCCTTCGGAAGTTCGGACTCGCTTAACATAAATTTATATTGGTTTCGCTAACGTTCCGGCCCTCGCGCGGCATGCCCTACGGCTTCGCCCAAAATACCTGGGATGGGAACTATTCGGGCCTCCGGAGCGAACTTCGGCCCTCCGCAGGATCAGCCTTCCAAATTTTATCGAAATTTAAAGAATTTTCGAATACACTAAAAGGTTTCAAACAAATTAATTAATAAAGATATTAAAAAACACGACTGCCGTTTAAAAACGTTCTTAAAAGTAAATGCCCTACCTACGGCTTCGCCCAAAATATCTGGGATGGGAACTCTTCGGGCCTCCGGAGCGAACTTCGGCCCTTCGCAGGGTCAGCCTTCCAAATTTTATCGAAATTTAAAGAATCTTCGAATACACTAAAAGGTTTCAAATAAATTAATTAATAAAAATATTAAAAAACACGACTGCCGTTTAAAAACGTTCTTAAAAGTAAAAAATAATTCCTTTTTCAGGTTTTTTCTTGTGAGCGTATCTACGTATAAGCGCTTGTCTTATTACTTACGATATTTTGTTTCGATTGCAGTCGGGGAACCTTTCATTACAGAAAATAATTATAAACATTATGAAGGTTCCCCGACTGCAATCGAAACAAAATATCGTAAGTAATAAGACAAGCGCTTATATGAAGATACGCTCACAAGAAAAAACCTGAAAAAGGAATTATTTTTTACTTTTAAGAACGTTTTTAAACGGCAGTCGTGTTTTTTAATATTTTTATTAATTATTTACATTATTAGTATGTGTCACGTATTTATGACGATGATTGCTTGACATGTTTCGACCCATTAAGAGGGTCCTCGTCCGGAGCACCCTCGGCCAAAGCTCGTCGCGTACTGTGGGCCTGCGCCCTGCTAGAACGGGTACTGGCCGCGGGCGGTGGTGGCGGGGGCGATGCAAGGAAAGATCTACCCTCAGTGTTATTTGTCATAAAGGGGGTTGCACACAACACTCGCTACATCACTTGCTAATAAGGGGGCGTTACACTGATGATACTGATGATAGTATGATTTTATTTAAATCTGAATATTTACCATGTTAATCAGCGTCAGCCTCTGTAGCCTAGTTGGTAGTGTCTGTCTACGAAGCTAAAGGTTCCGGGTTCGAATCCCGGCGAGGGCATTATTTGTGTATTTATTTATCACAAATATTTGTTCCTTGGTCATGGCTGTCTATGTATTTAAGTATCTATTATATATATCGTCGCCTGGTACCCACATCACAAGCCTTAATTGAGCTTACCGTGGGACTAGGTCGATTTGTGTAAGATGTCCCAAGATATTTATTTATAAAAAAAGAGAAGAGAGGTAGATAGCTACGGTGTGTGGGTAGACCATAACTAAAACTCGCAGTTCTAGGCTTGAGTAGTTCACGTACGAAAGTACTAAAAGAACGAATTCGATTCGCTGTACTAGACCGAACTATTCCCAGTTGTTTCCGCTCTTAGTTCATCTAGTACAGGGAGCACACGGCGACAGAGCAAGTAAACCGTTCCGAATGGAACGCACGGAGCGCCGAGCTATCGAGCGAGAAAGAAATAGGTAGGCGATGTCTTCGCGCTGGTATTTACGCTGGAGTAAGCGAGATAATAATATTTTCAATTGTACTGATTTAAATTTACGTTGCGTTCGATAGCCGCAATTTGCTTTAAACGACACAATATTTTACGGGGTTTTCAATCATAATTTAAACTTTATGTGTATAATCATAAAGTTGAATTTTAAAAGTACGTTTGTTACGTTCTGTCACTTCTTCTACTCAGTTTCTTTCAGTGACCTAACTGTACTAAACGAACTAAAAGACCGAACTAGTACACTTGTCCTACTGTACAGTCAGCATCAGAAGTCACTATACACTCGAGGTGTCCAAAGAGAGGTTAACATTTAAACTTTCAAAAAGTTGTTGACTGTCATGATAGTATTTACTTGTGATCGCTTAACAAGTCACAAATATCTTAACAGTCGATTTTCATTAATTTCTTAACATACAACAAATCATTGATACCCCAGCTGTTAAAAAACCACTGGTACCTAAGCAGTCAATAAGGCAAATATATCTGAACAAGAAGGAAAAATAGACGTTGTATGGTACAAATATGGTTGAATATTGATTGAAAAATAGCTATACTTATTTTAAGTAACTGTTTTGACAATCATCGAAAGCAGTGCAGTCTTGTCATCAGATACATCTATCTCACATTTTTCTCTTCAATCATTTGACAGGTGCTTCTTAGTCAACTTTAGGATAAATTATTTACTTTTCTCTTTTTACAAGCTTTTAGAATTTAGTTTCAACTTAGTTTTCAGTTCCGTTGTCTATGATAGAATCTTGCAAGTTAAATTTGAACCATTTCCCGATTTTAGATTGAGCTGCTTAAATTTGATGACAATGCAATAATTATTATGACAAAGAGCTGATCTGATGGTGGAACTGGAAGGTAGCCATAGGAACTTTGTGATGAAACAACCAACCCCCATTGTGTTTGGGTTTCTTAGAATCGTCTCGATATGTGTAAGTTGGTCGTGGGAAGTAAAGCACAGTCAGCGACAATACTTTGTCTTCTTCTTCCTGCTTTTTCGTTACCCCGGCTTCTGCCACGGCCAGAGAGCCTAGGGCCCGCTTTGACAACTAGTCCCAAGATTTGGCGTAGGTGCTAGATTTTTACGAAAGCGACTGCCATTCGACCTTCCAACCCAGAGGGTTTACTAAGCCTTATTGGGATTAGTCCGGTTTCCTCACGATGTTCTCCTTCACCGAAAAGCAACTGGTAAATAATGTCAAGTGATATTTCGTACATAGGTACGGTACATAAGTTCTGAAAACTCATTGGTACGAGCCGAAAGGATTTGAGCCCACGACCTTCGGAATGAAAGCCTTACCGGTGGGCCACCAACGCTCCTCCAGCGAAAAAAGCTTGTATGAAACATTCAATTTTTGAAAATAAAATGTTTTATGTTAGTTATCTGTTTCATTTTATTTTTCTCAAACTTGCAATGAAATATTGACGTTACCTATTGACGTCATATTGATAATTATTAGGTCCGGAATGAATGTACTCCTGCAACCTTCATTTATTACCTAACAATATGTTATTACAAATATAAGTCATATTTCAATATTCTAAAGAAATGTATCCATTTTGAATAGTTTGCCATAACCTGAGATAGATGTATGCAGTGACAAGTCTGCACTGCTTTCGTGAGTTGTCAGTCAGTCAGACGTCAAAGCAATCCTTGTCACATATGGATCAAATATTCTTTATAAGTTATAACCAGAGGGCCTTTTGTGAACCACGAACGATGTTTTGCCTCTCTCTTTCGCACTTGCAATGTCGAACGTAAGTGTGACAAAGAGGCAAAACTTCGTGCGTAGCTCGCAATAAGCCCTCAGGGCCGCTACCGCGAAATCCGAAATCATCAAATCGAAAGAACTTGTCATGGTCACTCTTGTTATACCCTAATTGAAGTGACAGAGAAAGTTCCTTGCAGCTGTTCAGCGGTAGGTGCCGAAGCTAGCTAGGAAAATACGTTTGCCATTTGGATTGCAAAAACTGCATTCAACGAACTAATTAATTACAGAATGAAAAATTACAGTATTGAAAGTTATTCACATAAAATGTTGGTGCTTAGTTACCATTGAAATAACAACTGCTAAGCAACGGGTGGCACCTTGGCTGCTGACGTATGTGATTGGCAGTGCGTGTAGATATTAATGACAACTGCTTAAATTTGAGTGCTTAGTTACCACTGACTTTGTAATCGTTATTGACATTGTGATTAAATAACAGTGTACGTGTTAAAGAAAAACTGGAATGTTAAGATATATGTGACGAACTGAAAGCGTAGGTGAAAATGATAACTTAGATGTTCATATTTTTCTGACGATTTAAGTGTACATGACTTCTTGGACGCCTTGCCCGCTCAGGTATATCTGCTGCTGACTGTACTAGTTGGGATCGATCTGCTCAGTGAACGAGCAGGCACAAGCCTACGCAGTTCGCCATTTATTCCGTGAAGATGGCATTTGCAACAGTGCCGAAATATTGGGTGACCAATAATTGGAATTTTCATCACACTTGCTTTCTAAGCGCGCCATTGCTTGCATGCATCAATAATATATACATAACTTTTTTTCACTAGTGTGATGAAAAACATTAAGTATATGCATCACGGCCGGTAAGAAGCATACTAACTCGAGTCATTAAAAGCCCTCCACCTACGGCGTCGGGCTTCTAACACTCTCCTTAGTAATACCGTACGTGTACTTGCCTGCCTAGATGTAAAATGTACAATTACATGGTAAAAAATACATCAATACACATGCATGTTTTCCTTTTTTAGTTAAATCTGAAAATTGTTTAAAAATAATAATAAACACGATGTCTAAAATGGTTCTAAAATGGAGGAGCGACACCTCCTGGCACAGGCTTTACTAAAGCTTAAAAGGAGGTGCCAATCACTAGCTTGAAGATAATTATTGTAAACGGAAATAAACATTTTTCATTTTCATTTATCATACATATCGGAGGAAAACTGAAATCGAGGAAGATCCGATTTTCATCAAAATCGTTCATAAAGATTTTAATAAAGTTTGCTCAATAGAAAAAAAGCAGGCGGTACCAAACCACTTTACCTTAATCAATCAGGTATGCTGTAGACGAAAAAATTAAACAAAAATCTTAAAAATATACCGTTCGAATAATCTTCGGGTTTAATCGCACATCAACATAATGTTTTTATCTACGCGTCCGATTGGCTTTGTCCCCGCAATCGTGACAAATGTGCTCATTCGGGCGTCCTGACGACTAATCGACGGCCATGAATTACACCGCGATCTACGTCAACAGACAAAAAGTGGCCTAGAGCATGTCGGGCCATGCTCAGTGCAGGGTCCTGTAGTTCAAAAAAGGCTAGGTCGATTATGTTCGAAATCATTATTTTAAACTATCTTAAATATGGGTAGGGGTCAATGATAAATGCATTTTAACAAAGGAGATCGAGACAAAAGTGAATTTATCACTGGCCACCCTATATCATGAACCCACTTTTTTGTTTTTTCATATTTTTATTCTCCTTCTATTCTTCGTTTTCGCAAGACGTATATTAATATTTTCACATGTCTGTTGGATAAATCCTCATAGGTACTCGTGGCAACATTTTCTAGTGCAGTCGAACGCAAAATATGGTGTATATAAAAAGCGATTGGCACCTTTGACTACGTACCTATGTATACTTGCTGCAAAACGGTATGACGAGTTAAGAGTACATATATTGTTGTCTCTTTCACTCTTACTTGGTGTTAACAAGTGTGACAATGCAGCATGTAAGAGTACTTTTCTGGTAAGAACTTTTTGGTAGCTATAATTTCTTTTAAATCACCAGTATGTACGAGTACTTTTAAAAAACCGGCCACGAGCATGGGCCATGCTCAGTGTAGGGATCTGTAAGTAGTTATTCAAAAACAGCTGACTGCGGGCCGATTATCTTCAAAATAGTTTTATTTCAATAATTCTATAAGCCTTGATTCATGATTTTTTTCATATTTTTTGGACCTACGGATCAAAAGTTAGAGGGGGGGGGGGGGGAACACAATTTTTTTTCTGGACTTAGAGAAATACTTTCTTTCAGGCCCCTTATTCTTTTTAAAAACCCTATTCAATGATACCCCACACTATAGGATTAAAATAAATAAAAAAAAACATCTCTACTTCACCAGTTGGGGAAGTATCCGAAAAAACTGAGCTATGCTGCGGACAGACGCACAGATGGACATGGCGAAACTATAAGGGTTCCGTTTTTGCCATTTTGGCTACGGAACCCTAAAAAGCCTAATAAATAAATAAATAAAATAAATAAATAATAAATATCTTGGGACATCTTACACAAATCAACCTAGTCCCACGGTAAGCTCAATTAAGGCTTGTGATGTGGGTACTAGGCGACGATATATATAATAGATAGATACATATAGATACTTAAATACATAGACAGCCATGACCAAGGAACAAATATTTGTGATAAATAAATACACAAATAATGCCCTCGCCGGGATTCGAACCCGGAACCTCCAGCTTCGTAGGCAGGGTCACTACCAACTGAGTTGATAAAGTTAGTTAAGAATTATTTTATTTAAAACATGCCTATTAATTTAATAACAAAGTTCTCTACGAGAATTCGATTTGTTACTGCTGCCAAAATAAGTGGTGGTTTTTCTAGCGGTTACCATATAAGCGCAAAGTAATGTTCTAAATTTAAAAGCAATATTCCAAGCAGTTTGACATTGCGGTAAAATATAAGCATATCAGAGTAAAATATTGCCAACTCTGGCCCCGGGCCGGCGTTCGAACAACACGATTTATGGCTAACCATATTTGAATAAACAACGCTTTCTTTGTATTTTGGTTTGTGTGAATTGACCATTGTATAATTTAGACGAAATTATCCTATTAATAAAATGGTCATTCCATAAGCTGTTCTATAGAAATTTCTGTTACTATTTCGTAATCGAATAGGTAGGTATACATATTTCTATTGACTTAAGTTTTTCGAGCATTGTACAATGTGCCCATGAGGAAAGGGAAAAAATTCAACAGCGGATTTCTGACCAATTTTGAAGTTAAAAATGTCACATGAAGTTTTCTGGATTCAGTCTATTTTTAGATAATTTTAATCTTTTAATCTATAAAATATTGTTGTGATATGCCGTGTGGCCTGCGGGTGTCGTAAGAGTCGACTAAGGGATTGAAGTGTCACTTACCATTATTTGATAAAAGATTGATGATGGGCAGCGTCATCAATCATCATAGTGAACACATTACTGCGATCGCCAATCCGCTTGCCCAGCGCGGCGATTATGGGCATTTACCTCCTAATGCGTCTATACGCATCGTTAATAGGAGAGGCCTACGTCCAGCAGTGGACTGTCATAGGCTGACGATGATGATATTGTAGCATCCGGAGCGCTCTAAGATATCTGAACACGTCTCTATCGTTATGGCAATACAGGCGTTTACAGATATTTTTATACGCGCAGCAGTGCTAGATATTCACTAAGGAAACCACCTTGCTGTCAGCGCTGTGTCAGCGCCTACAGTCTAAAAATGGTATTCTCTAATGTACTTTAAACGACACTAGTGCTCGGCGACGAATGCGGCGTGAGCTGGAACTACACTGCGTCGAGAGTTCGACGTTTGATGTACGAACTTCGTATTCTCTAACGAAAAACAGCGACGAACTCGCCCACAACCTCGCTCACAGCCTCGATTCCTAAATGTCAAATCAAACAGCTAGGATTTTAGACAAGGCTGTCTCTCTGTGAATAAGAGAATAGCATAGCTGGATGCTACGATACTATACATATCGCGTCTATTAGGAAATGGGTACCGAGAACGGTAAAACTTTAAAATTATAATGTAATTTTTACCGCAACTTCCGTGAAACTAAAATGGTTTCAAGTTTCTTCGAAACCGATCGAAACTTTGTCTTGTTGAGCGCAAACTATGAAACTTAAAATACCTATGTTTAAAGTTTGATGTATTTGTATGAGTTAAGATAACGTCTCCTAAGTTAACAAGCTGCTAAGAATTGTATAGTTTGATAATGGAACCGGTGATCGTACTTAAAAAAAAAAACTATCAGACTAATCAGATGTTGTGAGTTCCAGGCCCAACCTTATGATATCGTGAGCATTCCGAAAGATTTTAATGCTAAATTCCTGACCATATTTAGAGTCTTTAATGTTACATGAAATTTCCTGGATTCGGCTTGGTTTCAGAGATAATCAACCTTTTTTCGAAATAAGTTTTTCGACGTAACTCGTCATAAAACTTCATTTTGATTACAATGTTACCACAATGTGTTCTAATATTACCAAAAATTACGAATAGACTTGACGAAATAAACTGTACCTAAAAGAAACCATTAAAATAAATAATTTAAACAAATTATTTTTATGTTTTTATCATACTGGAAATGTTAAAAATTATTCAAAAAGATTAAAAAAAAGAAAAAATTTTTTTGGTGTAATTGACATTAGGTCTCATTATATTTTTTGTTTATTTTGATGTCTAGAATGCATAGTTAAAATCTCTCGCAATGCTCGCGAGTACCGTGTATATTAATTCGACTAGTTATTGAAACTTATTCCTTACTTCGCAAGAAACCAATGTTGCCGGCAAAATGGAACTGAAATGGCCCTCCGCACTCGACCCTAGAAAATAACCGTCTTATCTGATCGAGGGGGAACCTTCTGAATTTTGAAAACTAGGTTAATGAAGGACTACATATGCCCATTTTTATTGTATTTTATTATTTATGAATGATATTGTCGTGCGTAATGTCAGGCTAACTTGTTAATGCAAATCCCTTAAGTATTTTTATATTTTAATTTATGTTTTAGGGATTGGTAGGATTAATATAAGACGTAAAGCCTGAGAGATATTTAAAAGCCTAATTTATCACCTACTTTGACTAAGCTCTATAGCATCTGAAGAATGAGTAATTTATATTCTTAGTTTAATTTATTACTAAACCTGGTTATCAGTCAGTTTCGGTTCAGTGAGTCTGCGAGGTAGAGTTTAGAGATAATAGTTGGATTTTTTTTTCACTAAAGCTTTAAAGATAAAAAAATTAATAATACTACTAGATTGATTACTTAATAAATAATGAAACACTAAGGTATCTCCAATCTGACATAAAAGGATAGCTAAGTAATGCCAGGTATTAAGTTTTACGAAAATTATAAGAAATAAGACTGTTTCTATTATGTTAGTGATGAGTTATTATGAGTCTATAAGCACCTCTTCACACTACCTTAAACCGTTTGGGTATTTCACTTTAACTACTTATCAAAAATACTTATCACGAATTTGGAGAAAAATAAATACCTAATCAGATTTCATAATCGATGTAAGTAAAGTAGCTCCGGACTAAAGAAATGGACTTGCTAAATGCTCTTATTTATATAATTACCCCTCTTAATTTAATAGTGGGGAGAAAATACGGCACTTTATTTCTCGCTTGCAATAATTATGGCTTAGACGTGACTTCTAGCTCGGTATTTAAAGACATTTTCCCTCTGTAATTTTAAAGCCTTTGTCACTGAAGCTTTGAATGCACAGATCGATTTTATTTCCGCAATTTATTGTAATGGCAGGGAATTTACAAAGCGAAAGCATCTGTTCAGATTTATGACTGTTTTAAGGGTACATTATGCTACATTGTTTGTTTTGTATTATGTACCTACTTTCGATTGTTTGGATTAATATGTAAAAAATCCCGAATTCAAGTGTAATTTATAACAAATAAACTTACCATCAGGGACGTATACGTTCAAGTATAAACAGTCTTCACTGAATTCCTTCTTCCTGGGCTCTTCAAGTTGAGACTCAAGCAGTGTCGCAAATAGCTTATCATGCTTACTCAGTTGCACTCTCTGCACATCTCCCTCTTCTTCCTTAGGTTCACTCTGCATACAATCAGGCGCGAAAGCCGTTGCATTTCTAACATCATCCCAAGATGGCAAAACTGTGTAATCTGGGGCTTGGAATCTTCTCAAATCAATAGGTGCTTGCGCGTAAGGGATTCCGAGATACGCTGCAACTCTCTTTGTTCTGAACCTCGTCATGTATACTCCTGATATTGTACCTTGATTGACTAGGGCGATTTGTTTTGGTTCCCTAGCGGAGAACACAAGCTCCATACATAACAAGAGCAGTGCCAAGCGAATCATGTTTGAAATACTGGCCACAATAATACAAGCACAATTTACAACACCTCTTTTGTTTTTCAAACTCCGAATTCGAATCGTCCGATGTGCATTTGTTTCAAAGAGTTCGGTATTGGTGGGTGCTCGTGTTCGAAGGTGGTGCGTTACTGTTCTCGTGCTGACTTCGGCCCGTAAATATGGGGGTTGGTGGTTGTTATAGCGACCAAGGAATCGCTTTTGTGCGCCGCAAGTCTCGTAGAAGTGGCTGTTTGTTTAACGTTTTAAGGGGAACGTAATTTGAATGACGCGCGACGAACAATGAAAATGCAATTTTTCTTTGAACTGTTTTTGTATAGATTTTAATATGCTGGTCTGGTTTTATTTGTTTAATTTAAATTTTCACATTTTTATCACACTAAGCAAGACATAGCGTACAATTATTTTTCGTTGCGAACGTGAGGTTAGATTTTTGGCCGGCGTGAGACTAGCGGAACGAGAATTAAAATCACCTTTAGTTTGGTACGGGGATTTCCCACCTTTTTATAACATGGAATAAAAACAACGTTTGTTGACGATATAGGGTTTGATAAATGTGTATACTTAGGTAGTCGTATAATTTTAGAATTTAACACAACGCAAAAAATACTTATTGCATTCTTGACTAATCATTCATCAATTTTCTATAAGTTTCTCTTTGGTTTTGTAAATAAATGCGACGTTTTGGAAATTACATTTTTTCATAGTTCTAGAATGGTTTAGCACATATCTTGTGCATTATATTTCCGCGTGATAGAGTTCCCATTTTTTACTAATTTTATTTGTAAAAGCGGAACGGATAATCTATCTCAATTTCAAACCAACCATGTTCTAAGCCTACAGGTAGATTACGCGTGCCATGTTCTAAGCCTACAGGTAGATACAGATGTAGTGAGAAATGACTTGCCTTCGGAAACGTTCGTCAACGTCATGCTATTTCAGTCTATCTCACTGAGACTGACAGTAATAGCTGTCATGCTACTTCAGTCAGACTCGGTGACACTGCCTGAAACAGCATGTGTTTACGAACGTTTCCGAAGGCAAGTAATTTCTCACTACACCTGTAAGTCTTCGAGAGCGAGACCAGGGTGCTTAGACAAGTTGCCAATCGCTAACGCGTCATCGTCAATCGTTAACGAAAGGCAAAACAGAGAGGGAAAACTACGATACGCTACTAAACGCTAGCGATTGGCAACTTGGCTAAGCATCCAGGTCCGAATTTTTAAAGGAATCACCAGTAGACCTACCATGAGTAGATCCCGGATTGTTGTCGCGGTGACGTCACAATAGGGTGATTTGGGGAGTAAATGGAATGGTACAACAAAATGATACATAAATTATAAGATAATAATAAGAAATGCCATATTGTGTAAATGAATACGAGACTTTACTTATTATTTTATGGTATAAATAAAGCAAACAGTTTATATATAAGGTCAAACTTTATACAGGTTTATATAGTTTGCATACATTGATAAAATTAAGTCTAATATTTATGTATGTTCCATTTACTGAACAGTGGAACGAAATTATTTTTCGACCGGTCAGTTTTTTGTCGAAAACTAGTAAACTTAATAAAAAAAAAAAAAAAATAAATCACAGGACATTTTTTATTGTGAATTTATTCATATTTATTCGTTTACGTACCTATAATAAATAAAATTATGTTTTCTTTGGCGAAACTAATATATTTTTTTATCTTATCTTATAATTTATGTATTACTTTGTTCTACCGTTCCATTTGCTCCCCAAATCACCCTATTGTGACGTCACCGCCACAACAATTCGGGGTTTAACCATGAGCTACCGCTACGTTTATTTTCAATCCATCCCGCTCGTACTTACTCTCAAAATAGGGATATTTGGAAGGCTTTTGCCCAACATTCAAACACCTCATGCTCAATATGGCTGATATTTAGCAATTATACTTATACTCCCTTATTCATAAACTCCTAACTTAGAACGCCGCTAAATATCGTTTTCTCCTTCCCATCTTATCAGTATGACTGTAAGTGTGAAAGGGACAAACAATACTTAGCTGCTAAGCTAGGAGACGTGTTTGAATAAGGGGATATAAGTAAAATTGCAAAATATCCGCCACCTTGAGCATTAGGTGTACGGGTGTAGGGCAAAGGACTTTCAAATCTGCCTATTTTGAGCCGGATTTGAGTGCGTAGCCAAGTTGCCAATCGCTAGCGCTCAGTACGTTGGTTATCATGAACAACGCTGTATTCCAAAATAGTACACGCTTGCAATTGTAATTCTAGTGCTTCGTTGTTAGAATTAAAATTACTACAAGATATTATTGTCTTCAGATGCAGCGTTGTTTTGTTCATGATAAGCGTCGAGTAGCGTATTATAGTCTTCTCTATCTGTGACTATTTCTTATTAATGCGACAAAGACAGTTAGCCTAATTTTTAATCATCTAAATAAATGTTGCCTATTCTAGTACTGTCTAAGCAAATGTTTGCAAGCAGCGCGGTTCGCGTGACCGACGCCGAGCTTTAGCGTCATTGCATTTGCTTCTGTTTCTTACTTACCTCATCTTATAGGGGTTGAGACTTGAGCTTGACTCATGCAATTACACTACAGTTTGAACTTATAAATAAAAAAACCGGCCAAGAGCATGTCGGGCCATGCTCAGTGTAGGGTTCCGTAGTTATTCAAAAACTACTCTATAAGCCCACTATTCGTAATTTTTTTCATTGTTTTTTCCTACGGATCAAAAGTTAGAGGGGGGAGGGGACACAATTTTGTTTTCTTCTGGAGCGATTATCTCCGAAAATATTGACTTAAGAAAAATAACTTTTTTTCAAGACCCTTATTTTTTAAGAGACCTATTCAATGATACCCCACACTATAGAATTACATGAAATAAAAAAAATCATCCCCACTTCACCAGTTGGGGAGGTACCCGAAGAAAAAAAAAATCTAGTTTTTATTGTACCACTTTGTTGGCATGATTAATATGTATACCAGTACCAAATTGCAGATTTCTAGTATCATCGGCCTCTGAGCTATGCTGCGAACAGAGGGACAGACGGACATGGCGAAACTATACGACGAAAAATAGATTTTTTTTATTCATTTCATATAAAAATTATACATTGTTTTAAATGCAAATGCGCCGTACCTAAATCCCCAAAAGGTTTGTGTTGACACCAGAATTGCGGAAAAGTATTACATAAAGTTATACATAATTGGTATTATAATTTATACATACAGGGTGCCCATGAGGAAAGGGAAAAAATTCAACAGCGGATTTCTGACCAAATTTGAAGTTAAAAATGTCATATGAAGTTTTCTGGATTCAGTCTATTTTAAGAGAAAATTGGTTTTGTTCTTAAAACCGTTTTAGACCGTTACGCTATAATAAGCGCATTTTAGGAAACGATTTTGTCACCATGTTGTCGAAGTCTTGTCACACTTAATTGACAGACATCAAGTGAACAAAAAAACCTTTAATTACCTAGCAAATATAAAAAAAACTCTAAAGTACATTTTTTGCGATAGTTTCATTAATGAAATCCTTTTTTTGTGTTAAGGCATTCAAAATTATGTTTTTTCCAGATTTGACCAAAACTTATATTTAACATTTTTCTCAGGAATATGCTGTTAGAATTTTTCCCTTTCCTCATGGGCACCTTGTATAGGGAGCAATATGTTGATAAATGATAAATTGCATAGGCAGGAAATAGATAAATTCATTCGTGTACTGACCGTGGCGGCAGTAAAAATACGGACCCATTTGTCGGGTCCAGTATGCTTAGCACATGATTGGCGCGACAATATCTCGCCGCGAGATAGTCTATCCGTCCCTCTTTTGTTAATATAGCCAGTGAAGGATGGAAGATCTATCTCGCGGCGACATACTGTCGCACCAATCATGTACTAAGCCTGCTGGAGTGAATACCTACCTCACAAAATACGAGTAGTTACATGGTAAAACAACTACAACGCAAATTGACAACATTTCATATTCTTTAGTGCTGGTTTTTATTGTCTGTTTTGAAAGATCTCAATATTAAAAGATACACGCATGTTCTTTATTTATCATTAAATTGCAAATTTAGTGAGAAATTTCCTTTTATTACTACTTCGAGCAGAAAGAGCGTAAGTTACAAACGTCAAGAATCAGCTAAATGACGTCACAAGTGATGTTTCAAACACATAAGAAAACGACGAAAATCGATGATAAATGTCAATTGTCACTGCTAAATACAAGAGACATTCTAACAGCAAGATTTTTTGGTTATAGTGGCAACTTTGAACTAGCTATGTGACGTCACTTCCCCTTTAAACTATTATTACGATTTTTTACAAAAATATTGCGAATAAAAAATTAAAAAATATATTTTTGTGATCTACATGCGTATGTCTCGAAATGGTTTTCGATTTATGGACATTGAAAATTTTGAAACGTTGTCAATTGTCTATAAGCCATTAAGCCTACAGTGAAAGTTGTCTACGTCGCCAAATGTACACACAGCAGAAAGCCAACGTTGAAGACGAAGAAAACCCACTACTCCTAAACACCTCCTTAATATTAAGACCATGGCCGTTAGTATGGCCGTGTGGTAACGGCAGTGAATACATTTGTCACCACCCCAACTCCTCCCGCGGGTGTTCGTAAGAGTCGACTAAGGGATTGAAGTGTCACTCACCATTATTTGATAAAAGATTGATGATGGGCAGCAGCGTCATCATAGTAGGTAGACACATTACTGCAATCGCCAATCCGCTTGCCCAGCGTGGCGATTATGGGCATTTACCTGCTAATGCGTTAATAGGAGAGGCCTACGTCCAGCAGTGGACTAACATAGGCTGATGATGATATGATATGATATATATTTCAAAAAGTAGTCAGTTCAGCTGCTAATGGTGATCGTTTTGACTTAATTATGATAATGTTTGGAGTCAAAACTTAAAATCGGAATGAGTCTCTCGTAATAATACTTTGAAATAATGCCTACATGCTTAATTTACTAATACAACTAGGTACTAGCCACTTGTAATGAAGTGTCATTTTTGTTATAGAAATCGGATTCATAATTCAAACCTGAAACAATTACGGTCATAATTTATTATTTATTTATTTAAACTTTATTGCACAAAACAAAGAAAATTGTACAAATGGCGGACTTAATGCTAAATGGCATTCTCTACCAGTCAACCATTGGGCCAAACAGAGACATTTTAGTTGGTGCTCAACTCGAATAATTATTAAAGATATAGTAATACCAAATGACTATAACAATACCTACAATTACATACTACTACTTATATAATAATTAAATAAACTAATACATATTTTATTTTAATATTCAATATCAGAAAGTAATTGACGGAGGAAACTATTTAAATTCGTCTGAAAGAAGATGCTTGCGGAGCAGTCGTTTGAAAATGTGTTTGCTTGGGGCTTGTCGAATAGGGAGAGGTAGCGAGTTCCACAGACGGATTGCCTGAACGACGAAAGAGTTGGTCATAAATCCTGTACGATGAAAAGGAATTGCAAGTTTGAGTGATCGAGAAGAACGAAGTTCGCAACCAGGACGAGGAGTGTCGAAAATAAATTTGTTTTTGAGATATTCTGGAGTAGAAGGATCGAATAAAATGGAAAATAATAGACACAATACACGAAGAGACCTACGGCGACGGATAGAAAGCCAGTTAAGTTGGCGGCGATAGAAAGAGACGTGATCGTATTTACGAAGACCATAGATGAAGCGTATGCCGTTGTTGAGAAGACGGTCAAGCTTGTTGAGGTGCTCCTGCGAGACATTAGTACAACAAACATCTGCATAGTCAAGAACTGGCAATACAAGAGCCTGCACTAGTAGTTTTTTTGTACCTACTGGAAGAAAATTCTTGTATTTGTACAAATTACGCAGTGTTGCAGAAACTTTCCGACTTACTTCAGACACTTGGCTATGCCAGGAAAGACTTGAATCTAACACAAGGCCTAGATCCTTAACTTGGCTAGAAACAGGAATTGTGGTCCCATCAAAACGGATCGGCATGACGGATACGGCATCCAGGCCAGCAAGTTGCCGCTGGCTTCCTATAATTATGGCCTGGCACTTC
This sequence comes from Thaumatotibia leucotreta, assembly GCA_025490895.1. NCBI lineage: Eukaryota > Metazoa > Arthropoda > Insecta > Lepidoptera > Tortricidae > Thaumatotibia > Thaumatotibia leucotreta. The sequence continues at coordinate 40,012 of JALPQI010031367.1, forward strand.
GTCGGATTAACACTAATGCCAAAACTATTGGACCAATCCGCTATGTGATCTAAGTCGTCATTTATAAGAGAAATAGCATGGTTTATGTTATCGACAGAAGCCTGGGCATACAGCTGTAGATCGTCTGCATACAAATGTTAAGAACAGCTCATAAAAGAGGTAATCTGGTTAATAAAAACAGAGAATAAAAGAGGAGAAAGTATCCCACCTTGCGGAACACCCGTGCTCAGATCGCACCAAGCAGATAGAGAACGATTAGCTCTCACTGCCTGAACACGGTCAGAGAGGTACGACGCAAACCACTCGATCACTTTAGATGAGACCTTAAGATGGGTGAGAGTGGCAACGAGAAGGTCATGGTCAACCGCGTTGAAGGCATTCGAGAAATCAATAAGTACCAGCACCGTGACCTTAGAATTTTCCATGCCCTTTCTAACGTCTTCAAGAACACTAAGAAGTGCGGTGGTGGTACTGTGTCCCGATCGAAATCCCGATTGATATACAGAGAGCAAGTTATTTTTATGGATGAATTTGGATATCTGTTTATGAGCTGCTGCCTCAAGAATTTTTGAAAGAAATGGCAAAATAGAAATGGGACGAAAATGAGTAGGTAAACAGGGGTTTGATATCTTTGCAAGAGGGATTACAAATGCCTTACGCCAACAAGAGGGAAAGGTCCCCGATAATAATGAGGTGTTTATAATGTGAGAAATTATAGGCAGAATAAAATCGAGAACAAGGGTGACCATAACTCTACTCACTTCATCATGTCCGACAGCTGAAGATCTCACCGACATGATAATCTTTCTGATCTCATCATCAGTAACTGGAGCAAAAGTAAAAGGGGCCAGATCAGGGGTAGGAAGAGACGCAATGTAACACAGAGTTTTAAATTTAATTGATGAGTTAAGAACTGAAGTTTTGGAAAAGTGAGAATTTAAGAGATCTAAGGGGAATGGGAGGGAGTCGACATCGGCCTTGGTTTTACCAATGCCCAATGTCCGTAGAAATTTCCAAGTATCTGCGGGGGAAGAAGTCAAGATGTTGTCGTGTATGTATCGTCGCTTAGCTGTTCTTACCATTTGGTTGCAGCGATTCCGAGCAACTTTGAAAAGTCGCCAATTGTCTTCGATCCGATCCCGCTTATATACACGGAAAGCTTTGTCCCGCCTCTTCATCGCCATTCGGACACCTCTTGTGATCCAAGGAGCAGGAGGCCTCTTTAGCCGAACAGACCGCACCGGTGCATGAGCATCGAACAGTTTCAGAAGAACAGTGTTAAAGTGAGAAACTTTGTCGTCAACTGTTGATGCTTCAAGCGTGCCTGCCCAGTCGGCCAAAGCAGCATCCTCTTTCAACTTGGTCACGTCAATTCGAGCAAAACTTCGCAACTGAAAAACTACCGGTTCCGGCTTAGGAGGCTTAATCTTGTAACTAACGTAAATCAAATCATGCCGAGAGAAGCCGGGTGCCAAAAACTGCCCGGATTTCAACACATTGTCTAGCGATGAAGTGAGTATTAGGTCCAGCCATGAGTCAGAAGCGTCGGTGTTATGATGTGTGGCATCCATAGGTACTAGAGAGAAGTCAGCCGATTCCACAATGGTCTTCAGTTTACGTGATCTAGAGTTGTCTCTCAGTAGGTCAGTATTAAAATCGCCCATTACTATGTGATGAGTACAATCGGTACCAATAGCCGACAGAAGCACCTCAAAAGCTGAAAAATAATCGATCGTTGGCGGACAATAGACTACACCCAACATGACACGTACCCCAAGAAGCTTCAATTCGACGACCAAATGTTCCATAGAACCAGAAAAATGAGAGGGTGAAGAGTCTACAATTCTATACGGGATGTCGGCACGCACATACATGGCAACACCTCCACCACCTTTGCCTGTTCGGTCGTTGCGAATAAGGACGAAGCCAGGGAGACTGCAGGACGTTGACGATATATTCGGCTTTAGCCAACTTTCACTGACCAGAATAGCATGGACATTACAAGAGGAGAAGGTTTCTAAGAAATCTGTGAAGTGGCTCAGAATGCTCTGAGCATTAATATGGCATACGTTGAGAGCATTTTTATAAGTTTGGAACTCGCATTTCAAAGAATATCCAAGCGTACAAGACTCGTCGAACTCTTCGATTGAATGAAAAGAACTAGAATTGCTACAAGCTGAATGATATGAGTCATTATCTCCATCAAAAGACATAAAATTTATATGTTACAAATATATTTATGGATATATGTATATATATTTATATATCGGGAACCCTAATGACAGCCGAGCTAAGAGGGGCAGGACTCCAGTTATCTGCCTCCTAGCTTCTCGTTACTCGCCACCAACAGCACTCAGAATCTTGTATCCACGCATCTACGCAGTAGTAGAAAACGAATGGAGAGTTCTAAGCTTGCGTCCATGCATAGATGCATACACCATAGAAATAACTTTCTTCGTAAGAATGTAAACCCTTCACATAACAAGACAAGAGTGAATCGTTCTATGTCTAACACGGGAATGAATTGATGAACACTGCAGTAGTGACCTTTTATACTGTCAGGTCACCAGCCACCTGTTCATAGGTTGGTATCATCTACCTGCAAACCTGCATGGACCAAGCAAAGACCACTCCAAGCAAAACATTGCTTATCGTTTTCTAGATTTAGTAACTCATATCTCCGACACGGCCATACTGACAAGACAAGCGTCCTCGCTTGTATCTGAAACAAACACGTACATCAGTAATCTTTGTCACCACTCGGTTACTCCTGACCAAATTATCTGTCTACGTAAAATCAACTCAACTCAAGGAAAATAATTTTATTCTTTGCCACTGAATTTAGGATCACTTAAAGTCAATTCATTACCACCAATTTAAATGCAAGACCAGACAAGTACCACCTGGCTTTCATAGCCACCTTTTACGTAAAACACATGACGGCAAACTTTCGGAAGCAGGTCTCTCATTCGTGGCCTATTGGTTATCACATAACCACACTACGCGCATCCCCAAGGGATCGCCGAGTCAACCCTATGACTCTACGGTCTCTACAAGACCCGACCTCCGCCAGAGCTTATCGCGCACCGCGTACCCACGGACTACTCAAAGGTAGACACCGACTTCTAACGGGCTACGGCTACGATCAAGCCTCTGGTACGGTCGACCAACCGAACTGAGAACCTCATCCTTCATGCCACAACAATCTTCATCTACTTCACGTGGTACTTGGCTTTCTAGCATTTTCATTAACAACAAAATGTTATCTGTATTCAATCATTTATGAACTTCAATTTGTTAGACAATTTTGATAGTGCCACCAGCTCAGTTTCCAGTAAAATCAAAATTAAGGAAACACAAGTCACGTTTATGTCTATCGGAAACTCACATTGTGACATAGTCACCTCATCCCGTCTAACAACAATAACTTATTTTGTGGCATTGCCAAAATGATCTCAATTAATGAATGATTCAAATTAGTCAACCTCTCGACTCAAACAAAAACGTAAATTGCTCAACCAGGTTACATTATAACCATCCGATTTCATTTCAGTCCATCGGATTGTTAGGATCCAATAACCTATCAGAAGTTAACCATCTCAGCCGCGTAAGTGCTACTCCTCGCAAAGAGTATACTGCACATAAAAAGCAGTCCACGTGCACCTTTTACATGCTCCGGAACTTCCGATGCGATTATTCGATTACGCTCAATCCCTCGGACTTGCTCTCGGTCCATTGAAAGCTCACATGACTGATGATTAGAACTCATTAAATTTAAAAATTACCCTTTCCGCATTTAAAGTAGTTAATAGATGATTTTAATGCCGCAATTCAGAATCATATTTTCTTAAGGTACTCGTTTAATCAACCCAGGGAATAAAATCAACTTCATTAACATTCGAAATAGACTAGTCAGTCTAACTATGTACTTACTACTTTACTAGCCAGTAACCGACACAGTTCTACAATAGTCAAATGAAACACTTCAACAAACCAACAAATGGGTTGCAGTACTCACAGCAGTTACAATACTCCAGATGCTACACCCAGCAACTGAGTCTTAACAACCACCTACATGGCTGTCGCACAATCTAAACGCCTTGACCACATACACCATTAAACCAAACGAACGCCACTCACAATCGTGGCCGCACTGAGACGGAAAAATAGATCCGATTTTACACCTACGACTACGAATGATAAATGGTGTATGTAGTCTGAGAAAACTGAACCCAACAAAAATGTAAAAAGTTTCATTCCACGATTGCAAACTAATTGATTAATTTCAATAAAACTTACAATTTTAATTGAACTAAAGAAGTCAAACTGAAACTATTGACAGCCCAAATAATAAGAAATTATTATCATCACCATCATCATGACAGTCATCATGATCATCATCATGACCTTCACCATGACCTTCACCATGACCTTCACCGTGACCTTCACCGTGACCTTCATCATGACCTTCACCATGACCTTCACCGTGACCTTCATCGTGACCTTCATCATGACCTTCATCATGACCTTTCAGAAATTATTATAACCGATCTCAATGAGTTTAATAAAACTTGTTTATTTTAAACTTGCGTAACTGTAACATTGATGTCTAATTTAGTTTCAATTTTGCATTTCTTCCTCCATTTTTTTTTAACTCTAAATAATCGAAAGGGAATAAACCCTCGATGGCTACAAAACAACATTAGTTTCACCAATTAGCTCAGACCTCAAATAGCCCAACAAAAATGTGAACTGCTCAGCGGATTAACAACGTGTCCACACCACGTGCTGCACCAGGTGTTCACGGTAGGCAGTAACGACACCTGCTACGCCACCGGGCATGACATCAACAACTTGCAGGCCGGCAGCTCGTTCTGACTCACCATGTTGAACTGTAATCATTAAATTGTACGATATCATTTTTATCACAAAAACAAAGTATATTCAAAGCCGACTGATTTCCTTTTTTTTTCAAGTAGACTATAAGCAGTTTTGAACAGATGTTGAGATAATTGGAATGCTAGACCTAATCATAACACTAAGTACCTAAAGTTTGAGGTTAGACACTGACCTCATCTTATACTCGACATCAAAATAAGATTGTGCTTCACTTTACTATAATCAAATTAATCTCGCAAATAATAAAACGTATTAAGAACACAAAAACTTAACGTTACAAACAGAAATGTCAACCGTTAGTTCTTTAAACTACTGCTTCTAATTTTTCATTAAAACAATTGGAAAGAAACCTGTCCTTTAATTTCCGTTGCTCCAAAATAACCATAGAGTTGGCGTCTTCAATTCTTAATTTCTTGGACATAGGTATCGCAAGAAATTGCGCTCGTTTCATCGTCACAGCATATTCATCATGGATGAAACTGTAGACTACTATGACAGTGAGCTTGTTGATCTTGAAGTTGAACATCTGTAACGGTAATTTCACACGCATAGAAAACTTTTAACACAAGGCATGGATTGAAAATGTTTATCACTATCACAAATTAATTTTTGGTACACTCGAAAACAAAACAAAACAAAGGGCTACCTGCCCATATTTTGGTACTGCTAGTATTTCACAACTAAGTAAGTAATAAGTATGGGTCATGATATACTTTGAAATCACTAGAATTACTGTTTTTATTTCTTTTTTTTTTTTCAATAGGGTAGGATACCTACCCACACGTTTTCTTACAACAGTAATCACAAAAAAAAGAACAAAGCAGTTTTCTAAATCACGACTCAAATCAAACTTAACTGCAAACATAGTGAACAATCATTACCTTACCAACTGTTGTCGATTTTAAACCTTACCGTTTACATGTGATGCAATACCAGTACTCACTGTTACGTGAGCCTTGAGTCTTCATCCCACTTGCTGATATCGGGAACCCTAATGACAGCCGAGCTAAGAGGGGCAGGACTCCAGTTATCTGCCTCCTAGCTTCTCGTTACTCGCCACCAACAGCACTCAGAATCTTGTATCCACGCATCTACGCAGTAGTAGAAAACGAATGGAGAGTTCTAAGCTTGCGTCCATGCATAGATGCATACACCATAGAAATAACTTTCTTCGTAAGAATGTAAACCCTTCACATAACAAGACAAGAGTGAATCGTTCTATGTCTAACACGGGAATGAATTGATGAACACTGCAGTAGTGACCTTTTATACTGTCAGGTCACCAGCCACCTGTTCATAGGTTGGTATCATCTACCTGCAAACCTGCATGGACCAAGCAAAGACCACTCCAAGCAAAACATTGCTTATCGTTTTCTAGATTTAGTAACTCATATCTCCGACATATATATATAATTGGAATTAATATAATATGGGCCTGTTTGACCCGCCGGTCAACAACACAAACACAAATTAAAAGACAATAATTGAGTACAGTCAAAAGCAAAATAAAATGTATATATAAAACTGCTCAAAAATACATCCTAGCTAGTGAACTTCAATTTTGTATAATAAGAAAGTCGTAAAATGTTTGTAAGAGGATTCCCTCGACACATATTTTTGCACTTGACTGTATTACATTCATGAAAATAACAAACCAAAAACAAGACACGTACACACAAAGTATAGCTGGAGAGAAATAAAAAAAAATAAAAAAATGCGCTAAGACGAATTAAATTACAAACAGACATTTAAAAGTAAGCATCGTTTCCGAACGCACCGGACCAAACTGAAACAGTCATCTGTCAATCATGTCAATGTCACTTCGCGTCACTAATCAAAACAATTTACAAAACTAGACAAGGTGCCGGTAGTTGTGAAAATCGTAAAATAAAAAACACAAAACGGAAATCGGGTACTCATAAAGTGAAGCTTATAAGTAAGCGCTTAAATCGCTGCCGAAACTATTATTTGCTGGCTGCTATGAAGCGTTTTTCCCTCGCCTTGCGCCCCGAGTCATGGTGTCAGCAGAGTTCTTCGTTTGCATATCACCTGTCGCGGCTGGAACGCCACTGGACGTATTGGGATGTTCTGGGGCCGGGGGCGGGCACTCGCTGATTAAATTACGCAGCTGCTCCGCCGTAACCACCCGACGCGTCTTACCGGCTGTTACCTTCACGAAAATAGTGCCCTCCGACGTCCAGACACTGCGCATGCCATAGTGTTTACGGGCCTCTTGAAATACTGCTTGGCGATCGCGAGTTAAAAACTCTGAGATAACAATGGAGGTGCCCTTGAGTGCAGTCTTTTTCATATATGTCATAAGTCATATCAATCATAATGTCATAAGACCGTTTTCTTCTCAGTTACAGTTATTATAACAGGAAATGGCTGCAAAGATAATAATTATTGTGTTATGTCCTGCATAGTGTGAAATAATTTATTTTAACTACTGTCATCATTCCTTTTCCTTGCTGGCCATGTAGTCCTAAGATAAAATTTGATCTAACTATGTACAGGGTTGGGCTGATTAACTGTCCTATTGAAAAACATTCGTTCATCTATTGAAATATAACTGCTTTTCATACCCTGTATGTCATTTCAAATCGTCGATTTAATCAGCTTCATGGATTCCGAAACTCATTTTCATAACATTTAGTTGTATATTATTTTTAAGAACAAATATAAAAAGCGGTGTTGTTGGATAATGGTGCAGTTAGCATTAAAAATCGGCGAGATTATCAACTGACCATAAAAGTAAATATCAACGTATGTTTTAATACTGCACACCATCAATCGTTTCAAGGAGTCCTCTGCTTCCAAAATTAAGCCGACATTGAGTAAGCTTTAAATGATTTGAGTCAGCAAAGTACCAATAAGCACCCATGGGCAATTTTTACGAAACTGTGCCTCTTATTATATAATCTTCGATAAAATTATATGAAGAGGGGTTAATATTTTGCGCACTGCAAAATCACAAAATCGGAGGCCCTTATAAAACAGATAATTTATATATATGCCCTCTCTCTTTAAAAAATATAAGAGTTAAATACAAAAAGTCGAATAGGCGGCACGAAGGTCATTTTTCAAAGAAAATGCATTTTCATTGTAAGAGTTTGGTAAATGCCAGATTGAATTTGGGTATAGTGTTTTATTAAAAACTAGAAAGGAAGGTATTTTAGTTATAAATTTATTCCACAAAGTTAATCAATCAGGGTACAATATGATAAGAAGAAATACCAAGTTACAGCCAAAATTATGAGGCTGATATTTACCTAGCAAAGTACGTTAAATCTTTAGATAACTGAAATGCTATAAACATTTCCATATACAAATCAATGCAGAGTTTTATTGAGACGGGTTAAGGCTAAGATTCAAGTTTATACTAGGGTTAGATTACCTAATATGACATCACATGGTAGATAAGGTAGTGCGTGCAGGATGAAATTCCTTATATGACATAATGCTTAAAATAATACATGTTAAAGGGGAGTTTATCAAATTTATCAATTGCTGCGGTAAAATATGGAATGTTTTTGATATAAATAACACCGAGATTTGTAACATTGTTTTGTTTTTAAACTTTCATACCACTTTTTAACTAGGACACTTAATCCGCCCAACCCTGTATAATGCGCGGATTTTTATTTTGTTGTTACATTTTCCAAATTTTTAAATTTGGATTTTTCATATTTTTTCTACTCAGAATCGCGAGCTGTCTCGATCCTCATTAACAGAAAAAAAGTGTCCCGAAAATTTCATAAATTTTTTTTGTCTTCCACTGAGTTACGATCGAAGAAAGTGTGTGAAGAATAGTTACTTAAAGGCAGGCAGGTAAAATTTCAAGTCATACCTAATTGTTGTGCTGCGAAGTTAAATTTTGTGTAACAACTTGTGACAGTGAACAAAGGCGACAAATTTAAATTTACTATGAGCAACAATACCTACCTACGTTTTTTTTAATTTGTCTCCTTTTTTATCGTCAAAGGTTGTTCGACAGAGAACATACTACATCTAATTAGTATAACTTTCGTAACACAACTGGGTGCTTAAGACAAATTGCCAATCGCTAACGCTTAATTGTCAATCGTAAACGAACGGCAGCTAACTGTCTTACAACGTAAAGAGTGACAGAGAGGGAAAACTACGATACGCTACAAAGCGTTAGCGATTGGCAACTTGGCTAAGCAGGATGCTGACGCTGTTGTGATTTTGTTTTGATTAAGGCCTTAATTAGGCTTAATTATTATATTATTATTACTAATTTATTTATTTTGTTTCTAACGAGATACAGAAAAACACTTAAGAAACATAATTATTAGCCATTTGTTGGAACATAAACTAAACAGGTTTTAATAATATAACCTGAGCGTCACTTACTGGCCATTCTCTTATTCTGCGTATGTTTATATTGTCTATGCTTTTCTATTTTGTCTATTTACTTGAACAAATGAATACATGTGTCCTTTGATTGTCTAAGACAAATATGGTATTTTACTAATTATTACTGTAGTTAATCCAGCTAGTTTCCACATAAAACCTATCAGGTTAGGGCCCAGATTACGAAAATAATAAGTACGTAAAAATTTTTCGGCAAAAGTGTAAAATTTATTCGAAATGTCGGATGATGAATTGCCGGCAGCGAGGTCTTCAGCGACTAGTTCCGGGATCGCGGTCAATTTTCAAAAGCTCGGTGGAATATCACACTACGGAAACTGGAAGTTTTTGATGCGTATGTACTTGATACACGAAGATTTATGGGATTGCATAGAGGAATCGTCAACCGGCGTTCCCAAGGTCAGTGACAATCGTAAACAACAGAAAACGCTTGCAAAAATATGCCTAATGGTGCTCCCATCATCTTTTTCGCATGTACGTAACGCAACGACTGGTTACGAAGCTTGGAACAACCTCAAAAAGGCCTATGAAGATAAAGGCTTATGCAGAAGGCTAGGACTGCTACGTACGTTATTTGGATTAAAACTAGAGCAATTTAAAGATATGGAGGCGTATCTCTTGAAGATCACCGATGTAGATCAACAACTACGAGACATAAATGCTCCATTAGATGATGATTTCCTGTCAGTTATTATGTTGAGTGGGCTACCACCAGACTATGATCCACTTATAATGGCGTTGGAAAACTCAAACATTAAATTGTCTAGTGAAACAGTAAAAAGTAAATTACTTCAAGAAAATTTACGAAGGGACGATAAATCTGAAGAAAGTTCTATGTTTACGAACCGGGGTACAAGTTCGAAAAGTGTCAATAAACATTCTACAAAAGTTAAATGTTTCATATGCAAGAAACCGAATCATTATGCAAAGAACTGTCCGAATAAAGCTAATAAGAGTGAGAAGACTGATAAAGCGTGGAATGGATCTTTAATAACCGCTTTGGCTGTTGACATAAAGTCAAACTCTTTTTACATTGACAGTGGGTCAACGTCACATATGACAAATTCCAAAACACTAATTAAAGATTATGTTGAAGACTCGCCGCGTTCAGTTACCGTTGCTAATAAGGAAAAGTTGCATAGTGAAGGATATGGAACAGTGGAATTGTTGTTAAAAGGGCACAATGAAACTACGAAATTGAGTGACGTTATATACGTGCCCGGATTGTCAACCAATCTTATTTCCGTTGGCAAGATGGTAGATAAAGGACTGGAAGTGCATTTTAAGAAGCAAAAGTGCATAATTTACTGTGGCAAAGAAGTAATTGCCAGTGCTACGAAGGTGAACGGCGTCTATGAACTGGATATGGAGCGTCAAGTGTCAACAGTGTCACATGGAAACGAACAAGCTGCGGCCTGTCACTCTTTGGATTTGGGTGAGCCTATACCTGAAATCTTGTCAAGTGGTGATGATGCTGCTGCTAACCTGTGTGGAATGAAGCCATCCCAGGACTTATGGCACCGGAGACTGGCGCACCTGAATAGACGGAGTATGGATTTGCTAAAACGAGGTATGGCTAGTGGAATAGATTACACTGATGATAAGCATACTCCCTGCGTAGCATGTCTTGAAGGGAAACAAAGTAGATTACCTTTCCCAAAAAGATCTTATACAAAGCTACTGAGAAACTAGGTCTAATCCATAGTGATTTAATGGGACCGATGCCAGTTTCCTCATTCAGTGGTTGTAGATATCTCTTGACATTTATTGATGACTATTCTAGAATGACTTTTGGCTATTTCATTAAAAGCAAAGCTGAAGTATTGTCTGTATTTAAAACTTTTAAGAGCTTTGTGGAAAATCAAACTGATTTAAAGATAAAAGCATTACGTTCTGATAACGGCCTTGAATATGTGAATAAACAGTTCCAGATGTTTCTGAAAGAGCATGGCATCCAGCACCAGACAACCGTGCCTTATTCATCAGCTCAGAACGGGGTCGCGGAGAGATGCAACCGCACGACGATGCAGGCTGCACGCTGCATGCTGCAGGATGCTGGAATGGACAAGAGGTTTTGGGCCGAGGCGTTGAATACAGCAATACATATCAAGAATAAGTCACCAAGTAAGGCGGTAAGAGGCACCACACCTGAAGAACTATGGTCAGGTAATAAAGTCAACCTATCTAATTTGAAAGTATTTGGCTGTGTTGCCTATGCAATGATTCCCAAAGAAAAACGTAAGAAATTGGATGCAAAGAGCAAAATGTATGTATTTGTGGGATATTGCGAAGCATCAAAAGGTTATAGACTGATTGATCCTGAAAACCCGTCTAAATGTATCAAGTCTCGAGATGTACACTTTTTAGAAGATAAAATGTATAAAGATATAAAACTGAGTCAGCAAACCCCTATTACTGATTGTCAGTTACATTTAACTAGCGATGGCATGGATGAAACTCCTTTAAAATGTGATTCTTTGCCAGCTGATCCTGTTATGGAGTTGCCTGAAGTACCCGAAGTACCTCATGTGCTTGAAGTGCCAGAAGTACCTGATGTATTTGATATACCTGATGCACTCGGAGTACCTGATGTACTCGAAGTACCTGAAGAACATGAAGTACCTGATGTACCTGAAGTACCTGATGTACCTAAAGTACCTGATGTAACCAAAATACCAGAAGTACATAATGTTTCCGAAGTACTTGAAATATCCGAAAATGAGCTGAGCACATCTGGTATCAGTTATCAAGATGACCCAAATGATGTTACATGGGATCCTAATATGACTACGGATCGAGGTTCTAGTGAATATGACTCCGCTAATAGTGTTATTGCTATGACAGCTGCAAGTCAAGGTGCTGAACCAAAGACTATTCGTGAAGCGCTGTCAGGACCAGAAAAAGAATACTGGTGGGAAGCTATAGTAGATGAGTACAAGTCATTTGAAAAGAACAAAGCCTGGACATTGACATCATTACCTGCTGGAAAGAAAGCTGTAAAATGTAAGTGGATTTTCAAGAAGAAACTTGGATTAGAAGGTCAGTTACTTCGTTATAAAGCTAGACTCGTAGCTAAGGGTTTTACCCAGGAATATGGCATAGACTACAATGAGACCTATTCGCCTGTGGTAAGATACTCGACAATACGGACTTTACTTGCCCTGGCAGTCAACTTAGACATGAATGTTGACCACATGGATGTTAAGACAGCGTTTCTCAATGGTGACTTAAAGGAGACTGTCTATATGGAACAGCCAGATGGGTATAAAGTAAAAGGTAAAGAAAACTACGTGTTTAGACTTAACAAAGCAGTCTATGGACTGAAACAGGCATCGAAGGCCTGGTATGACAAAATTGATAATGCCCTGAAGGTTCTCAAGTTCAGAAAATCACTCAGCGAACCCTGTGTTTACATTAAATCGGATTCTACTGGTAATCTCATTATACTAGCATTATATGTGGATGACATTTTGATTTTTAGCAAAGATACAGAGGAAAAGAGAAAGCTGAAGACAGAATTGATGAGAATATTTGAGATGAAGGACCTTGGTCGTGCTACGCATATATTGGGCATGAGATTGACTCAAGATAAAAACAAAATTACTCTTGATCAGAAAAATTATATACAAAAGGTATTGGAACAATTCAATATGACAGACTGCAAGCCTGTGAGTACACCTTTGGAGACTGGTTTGAAATTTGAAAAAGGAAAACACTGTGATCCAGAGTCCAAGTACAGAAGTATGATTGGATGTATCATGTATTTAGCGGTGTGCACAAGACCCGACATTGCACATGCAGCAAGCCTATTGAGCCAGTTCAACAACTGTTATTCTGAGATGCATTGGAAAGCAGCGAAGCGTGTTCTTCGATATTTGAAAGGAACTATAGACTATTCCTTACAATATGAGAAATCAACCTTATCTGTTACAGGATATGTAGATGCAGATTGGGCGTCTAATCCGCTGGACCGACGCTCGTATACAGGTTACGTGTTCAAGATAAGCAATTCGGCTGTGTCATGGGAGAGTCGTAAGCAAAGAACCATAGCTTTATCTTCGACAGAATCGGAGTACATGGGACTATGCGAGGGAGCTAAAGAAGCTGCATTCATCAGGACTTTCTTACATGAATGCCTAGGTAAATGCTTACCTATTACTTTGTATAACGATAGTCAGTCAGCGCAGAAGATTTGCAATAGTCAAATCAATCATAGCAGAAGCAAACATATAGACATTCGACATCATTATGTGCGGCAAGTTGTGAGTGATAAAATTATTAACTTAGAATACTTGTCTACGGATCAAATGCCTGCGGATGTTTTAACTAAGCCTTTGTGTAAAGATAAACATTTAAATTGTGTTTCTAATCTTGGTTTAAAAACTGTTTAGTTCAAGGGCAGGTGTTGGAACATAAACTAAACAGGTTTTAATAATATAACCTGAGCGTCACTTACTGGCCATTCTCTTATTCTGCGTATGTTTATATTGTCTATGCTTTTCTATTTTGTCTATTTACTTGAACAAATGAATACATGTGTCCTTTGATTGTCTAAGACAAATATGGTATTTTACTAATTATTACTGTAGTTAATCCAGCTAGTTTCCACATAAAACCTATCACCATTAATGTGTCTACAAAATATCTCAATAATTTTATGAAAGTATCATAAAACGAATTGGGCATTATAAGTACCTAAATAAATAAATTTTATTCCATCTTCTCTAAATTATATTAAATAGCTTAGTTAACTTAATTGAGTGGGAATCCTGCTTGAAGTGTTTACAATGATATTTTTATGTTCGTATCTGTTGTCTTACTATCGACGTCTTAATGTTTGTTTTTTCTTACTTTCTTGATTGTGTAGTACCTACTTCATATACCTAAGTGTTTGCCAGCTATCATAGGTCAAGTTGATAGATAGAGTGATTCGAAGGCAGCAAGAAAGTCCTGGGTTTGAATCCAGTATGGAGTTTATGTGTTTTTATCGCAAACATGACTGTGTTGATTGTATATATCGATACCTTTAGGCTAAAAGGGCGTAAACGCCATTTTGGCCAAAATGAGTTTTTAATGCAGTTTTGTTTAGTTTTTTTTCTCTATCGATATTATGTATTTAAGTACTTCATAATGTATAATGTACCTATTTACTCGTATGTAATGTAAATTTATTATATTATTATACATTATTGCCTAGTACCGATAACAGAAGCTATAAGTACAGAACTTACTGTGGGGTTAGGTTATGTTAAATCTTGAATTGAGATCCTTAATGTATACATATAAATAAAATATATATATTTATAGCTAATTTTTTTTCTTCTTAATTTTGTTATTGAGAATAAGGGGTCTGAGATTTGGTTCATCTTCGGTTTTTCAATATTTTTTTTAGGAAATACATTGTCACTACGGATAAAAAATATCACTAAATTGTCAGAATTCCACGAACGGTACGCATAGATAATATAGGTCAGGATGCTTAGCCAAGTTGCCAATCGCTAACGCTTAGGTAGTAGCGTATCGTAGTTTTCCTTCTCTGTCGCTCTTTCATATTAGTGCGACAAAGACAGTTGGTTTACGATTTACGATTAAGCATAAGCAATCGACAACTTGTCTAAGCACCCAGTACATTTACCTCAAGCATAAATTGTCGCTTTTTCATGTCATGTCATTGAAAGTTCGCTTTGAGAAATCAATAAATATTGGAAACACTGGATTTATGCGTGTTATGACGGAAATAATGTGGCGATGTATAAAAATGACTACTTGTATAATTTCGTCTCAATATTATAATTCTGACATGGTATAAAAATGTCCACACTTATGTTAGACGGAACGGAATATAAAAAAGTTGTGGTATAAAAATGACACAAATTGTCTTCCTTCCGTTCATTCCATGAGTGTAGGTAGACATTTTTATACAATCATTGTAACTATATAGATAGTAATTTTTAAACGTTTTGAAGTTATGGCTTTTTAATACTCAGGCGTATTTTTTTTTAAAGTAGTAATTTGTATACGTAGTCATATTTACTAATAGTAGATTGACGCATAAATCAAACACTGCAGTCGAAGCATTTGCGATGGCATGCCGTGCGAGCGGGCAATAATATCGGCCGCGCGCCTTTACACTGCGGCATGCCGCCACACATGTGCACACTTTATGTTAATGTATGCCGATTACTAGATGCTTTCCAAGATATCTCGGGTTATTTCTTAGGTACAGTAGAAACAATCAACTATTTGTGTATTGATTAAAACGTTTACATTATATTGCAGTGTAGCGCCTAGCCACTAAGGTCCGACCGAGATCTCGGTCTCGGTCTCGGTCTCGGCATTCTCGGCCAAAAATTGGGCCGAGATATCCCTCTCGGCTCTTGGCCAAAAATAACCGGGACTCTCGGCCGTGGCCGAGATTCGTAATGCGCTATCACGCGATTTTACTGTGATTTTATTGGTGTCATATTGACATGAACTGACTTCAATTTCACTTTAAAATGAACGGAAGGAAAAAATTAAAGTAAGCGACCCCTATCACACTATAGATAAAAATGCCTAAAATTCGAATTCCGGTTTTTGGGGTACATAAAAAAATACAAAAAAAGAAAAAAAATGCTGTATTTAGTTTGACGTTGGACTTACTATAGGTATTTGCTAGGGATTTTTTTATATAATTTATAAGTTTCATATCCTTTCTACCAAGTCTCGGTCTCGGTCTCGGCCGAGAATCAAATCTATTCTCGGTCTCGGTCTCGGTCTCGGCCGAGACTAAAACATGGGTCTCGGTCGGACCTTACTAACCACTTTAGCCGCGCGTCTTCGTTTCATTCACGAAGGCCGTATACGATTGCAAAATGGCATGTTGGGTAGGCCTGCAGATTTCTTCTGAAAAATCTGTGCGTCGTCAACTCGTCGTGGGTGAAATCATCTTAACTCATCATCTAACTAAATTAGTTACGAACAAATAATTCAGGAACAATTAATGCATGTAACGGCCGTGTGTAACGGCAGTAAGAATACATTTGTCACCACCCCAACTCCTCCAGCGGTTATCGTAAGAGTCGACTAAGGGATTGAAGTGTCACTGACCATTATTTCATAAAAGATTGATGATGAGCAGCAGCGTCGTCATAGTGGACACATTACTGCGATCGTCATTCCGCTTGCCCAGCGTGGCGATTATGGACATTTACCTCTTAATGCGTCTATATACGCATACTTAATAGGAGAGGCCTACGTCCAACAGTTGACTGTCATAGGCTGATGTTACCATATCTCTACAGGTACCGCTTGCTCGATATGCTATGATAACGGCAATGACACTAGCACAAAATGGTACATGTTCACACTAAATTTACGCTACTTTTGATCTTCTGGATCTAAGTACCAGATGTTATAGGCAACTATTACACGCCCCGTTAAATCATGCGCTGTCCGGCCTTGGCTTGGGTGTAATCGACGGCCCATAATTTTAGACCCTTAACAGCAGGGTACTTGAAAACATTTTGTTTTTGTTGGGAATTGCTTTTCGGTAGAGTATTTACCTATGGTTTTCAAATGGATGTATTAGTTTCTGGACTTTAACGTACCCAGCGTTGAAAATTTCCGGATTAAATCCCGATTTTTTCCAAACAGCTCGTTTTTTCCGGTTTTTTCGAAAAAATGAATGAAAGTTTCCACTATAATTTTCAACACTTAACCAATGCGAATTAGATCTTATTTTCACTTTTATCAGGATAACGCGATGTCATCGAAGAAAAAGTCAATTGAAATAGATGACACAAGAAGTGAAAGTGACAGTGACATTGATTATTTCTCTAAAAACCCAAAAAAAACGAAAAATACAAAATTTTCATATATTGCCGAAAAATACCATTTGATTTTTTCCGACATTTTCAACGCTGCCTAAGTTAAGTAGGTATGTCGTGTGGAGTTTTTACAAGTGATTATTGATTATGTTTAGAATAAAACTAATCTCAACTTGAACAACTCCTCACTTATCACGTTTAAAATCAAAGTGGTAAGAGAGGTCTCAATATTATATCGATTATTTTCCTAGTAGCCTTCAACAAAAACTATAAGTTTTTGGGGTAGCTGCAGTGATAGCAAAGATATTTATTTAAATACCATATAATTATGTAAAACAATGACAAAGAAAATTGAAATACCTACATAATAAAAAAGACAATATAACAAAATTCCGAAAACTAAGCAAGCCAATCAAACTTTAAAGTGAGCGCCAATAATTTAAAATCCAGCCACTAATTGCTCAATTTCTCTGATGTCTTTACAGACTTTGCAATTAATCTTAATCACAAAATTATAGGGCGGAAATTGAACCTTAAGAATCTTACCTTGATTTGATGTTGACTATGTGAAAATGAATTTTTCAGTTTTTTCAGTTTCAGTTTCGAGTAGTGGTTCATTTCTTGTCAGGTTGATGCTTTGCTTTGGAGGGCCATCTGTATTGAAAAACATCGTATGATACACGTGCGAAAAGGAAATTCGTAATTCGTGTCGATTTAAGGCACCTCGTTTGGTTGTGTTTTAATTTATCGTCACTCGTTTCGAACATTGAATGGCCAGTACTACATATACCCGTCTCTTTCTATTGCATGAAAAAATTTGGTCAAAAGACAACTGTAGTTAGCAGTAGATAAGAAAACATATTTTCTGAACTCTAATTCTTTTTTTAATTTCCTCAATGTTGGAATGAAAAGTAGGGTCCTTATACCACGGAGAAAAAAGGAACCCATTTAACCCTCGAATCTTTCGGGCCCTAGCGCAAAAATATCTCAGGTTAAATGGGTTCCTTTCCGCCCTTGGTTAACAATCTTCTATAGTTAACGACGTAAAAAAAAAAAAAGACACTCTTACCTGAATGTACTTTTTACAAAACAAGCTTATTATTTGGATTGTACCAAGTAAACCAAAAATAATACATGTCACCTGTTCGAGAGATATCATAGTAGGTACATTATGACTTGGGATTTTCCACCGTCCTGTCAGCGTCATTTTCTTAGGGAGTGAGATTGCTCAACCTATGACGGACTAAGTACGTAGTACAGTCAAGGGCATACATATTACATACAATTTTAGAGCTTATACACCAGAGATAAGTTAAAAAGTGTATACGTATTTATGCCCTAATCTAGTACATCCATAATTATCTACTCTGCGATCAAGATATGATTTAATAATCTGAAAGTCGCTCCGAGCCCAGCACTGGCCGGTACCGGAAAATCGACAAGAGTTTTTTCCTCTCTTCTGCTTGAAATGTAAATGATAGAGACGTAAATAGTCGACGGAACGGTAGAAATAGTACGCGGTAGCCCCCCAAGGACTAAATTAATTTTTGCCTAAACTTTTGGACGACTTGTAGAGGTACTTATACCGCAAATCTAATATCCTAAAAGCCAACTTGATGGTTGAGAATTTACCTCGGAGCCCGGACACTTTGGAATTTTGTGTTACAGCGAATATTTGAGTTATTGAAAACGTGCCTCTCATAACATTGAGCCATCAATTTGTTGGAACAAATTCCTACTTATTCGTAAAATATAGGACAATTATATCGTCGGTTGTCAACCGAAACTCACTAGGTAACAACTACCTACTTGAAATAAAATTTGTATGTATTTCTATTTCAATATTCACATAAGAGGTTGCTTAGAGTACACAGTTTCTATAGTCAGTTTTAATTGATAGCTGTATTATCAAACCAGAATCAGAAAGGGATTCGAAAGTACTACACAACAAATGTCACAACATTTACCAAGAAACGAGTTGTTTATAGATGTAGGTGATGTATTCTATTGTCTGTACGTCTCTGCACTTAAATTATGAATATAACTATGAATAGGTATGTCCTAGGTGCATTTAGGCCAAACGAGCATACGCTCATTCTATCCCCCACTCTACGAAATTCGTTCGTTACACAAAACGTCATTCATCGAAATTTGATTTGCTCGTTTGGTCTAAATGCACCTTTAAACGAAACATTACAAAATGTATTAAGTGTAAAGTCTCTTTCAAAAACGACGACAGTTTCAAGGTTAGTCGTCAAATTTATGTGGCTGTAACTATTACCATAATAATGGTAGTTTAAACATTACCAATCTTAATCAATGGCATCTGACCTTCGTCCTGGGGTTTGACCGTCTACTGCTATAAACGTTTCAAGGCTATTTTGGTATTCATTTAGTCCAGAATTAAAGACAGCCAAAAATAAGAACAATCAATTCCTACTGGACGATTTTGTGTTAAAACTCTGATAATTTATTTAGTCTGTACTTTAGGAGATTCAACAATATCGGGTAGTTACATAATTATATAAGTAATTTCTGCCAGCAAACTGTCTCACATTTTGGCGGCGGTTGTGTAATAGGTAAGAGAATAGTTTTTTTTATTTATAATCGTTATTTATTATTTTTACATCTAGATGCGACCATTAATATTATACAATAATTAGAATTATACTATTATGCAATATTATTTGAACCGCTTTGACAGGCTTTACATTTATATTGAATTGTAATCTCTCGCAACTCTTTCAGATGTTTCACTTCGCTTACATGTATTGATTGAAAACGCAAACTATCTACAGTGCACCACATAATTGGTATCCTATAGTCTGCCTGCTGTAGAAAAGTCACGTGACCATTTCTGTACATTATGGTCACGCGATTTTTCGTTTGAAATTTAGGGCTCTCGGTCGTGTCCGGGTTTCGTGTACCCGTTTCCGTGTACCGGTTTCTTTGCTACCGGGAAACGGGTTTCTTACCCGTTGGAAACGTTTCATTAGGAACCGTGTAATTAAGACACGGATACCCGAATACCTGTGTCTGATCCGCCCTTAATGTGTAGTATCAGTGGCAATCTAAAATATAGGTACGATTTTATATTTGAACGAAGTATTGAACCGCATTTAACCTGCAACAAAGAAAATTTCTAGCTGCGTAATTCGTAAAAAACTGCGAATTTTTCGGTAGGTATTTTTTTGTTTCAGACTTTTTACTAATAAAAACAGGTTTTTCGAATATTCAATTGTAATGGATCCGCAAGACTCAAGCTTGGAAAAGTTTCTAAGTAGATCCGCGGACCCACGCTTGGAAACGTTTCTAAGTTGGAAACGTTTCTTGGCGTTTCGTGTCGTTCGGGTTCTTAGTACCGCCGGTGCTAAGGATTCGTGTACACGTGTCTGCGGGTAACACGGATACCGGTAGCCCTGGTTTGAATCTGTTATGCAAGCCCTCGTATTCCTTGAGGTGGATCCGCGTATGGGAAGACTATTAGAAAAAAAAACCTATAAGTTACTCGTTAGATAAGAAAATTAAGGATCGACTAAACAAGACCTCTATGACCAAAAACGCCAATTTCATAGGTAATGACCCTGATTGCAGAATGGCATCTTAGCTAGGTTGCTGTCTTTTCGTGGTAGAATGTACACGATCCCAAGATGCTCCCAATAACGGAAGAAAGGGCAATTGCGCAGGGGAGTTTAGTGGGTATTTTCCTCCTTGGAGGAACCAGACCCACATACCATCACGGGCTCCTCCAGCCCGTGTTAATGCGTAAATTCATTGTCCTCTGCGTCAAAAAAAGGCCTGCTGTCTTTATTATTGATCTGTCTCTGACTATATCCAGTAGTACGTTATCTGATGGAGAAAATTGCTAACCGGCCAGTATTTCACGGGAAAGACTGATTGCTTTTGGCCGTGAGTCAGTCTGTCCTTCAATTTGGGGGTAAAAAGAGACCAAGTTTAATGGCAAAGTTACATAACGGTCCCGATCATTACGCTCAATTAGTAAGTCAATGATCTATAGCCGTACTATGAGTTGGAAAGTAAAGGATACATTAGGTTTTATTCGATACGTTATGCAATAACTATATCGCACTCGCACTGACATATTATGTTAACCCACTGCTGGACGTAGGCCTCTCCTTTTAGCTATGCGTATAGATGCATTAGTCAAAGTCAAAGTCAAAATATTCTTTATTCAATTAGGCCCAGCAACGAGCGCTTTTGAATCGTTAAACTAAATAGCGAATGAGAGAAAAAAAAACTACCTCCGGTTCTAACCCTACACCACTGCCTGAGAAGAATCCGGCAAGAAACTCAGCGGGACTTTCCTTTTTTCAAATAATAGTTTTATAACATCTTACGGCTAACATGCATTAATTAAAAGCGAAACATAAATTTGATTTAATATAAATACAGATGTAGTACATTAAATAGAGATGAAGTCTCTAATAGTCAGAACAATTATATAAATTTAATGAATTTTGAGAAATGTATAGATGTAAAGATATATGTAAAAGGGCATACAATTGTTTTTAGTTAAACGTTAAAATTAGCATTATTATACTGCTAGAGATGTAAAGGTCTCTAGTTGTCAGAGTAAAAAGAAAACAAACGGATACATTTCACTAAATGTTTCAGAGATGTATAAGGTCTCCATGCGTCATAATATTAAATAATCATAAATAAACAAACATGTAGCGAATTCAATTTCTCATATCAAGAACAGCAGGAAAATTGTTTGAATTTAAGCCATGAGTGAGCTTGATTAGACCGGACTCCGCAAACAGCACCCGTTCACGAGTATGACGCGTATCTCAGCCATCGCCTCCCTCAACCTTCTTTCGGGAAAGTGGCGACCCGATCAACGACGCCACCGTAAGCAGAGACCTTAAAGTGAGCATGACTGTGCAAGCTATCAGGCAGACAATATCATTTAAATACTATGAATGCTGACCATATTTAGTTTTATGAGAATTTATATTCGTACTTGCCCGTTACATATATGACAACTATCACAAGAAAATAAAAAATAGAAATAGAAATAACTAGGACAGAAAATCTGAATACAAAATTAAAATTACTTAGGTGTAAAGGACTCTAAGTGTCGACATAATATACATGAAAATAGGAAAAATTAAAATAAAAAGATAATCTCGGAGATGTATAAAGTCTCCAAGTGTCAAGACTACATATTAGTAATACGAAAAAAAACTAAGATAATGACTATCTTACGTCAGATCTATAATTAATGAAGACAAAATGAAACATTAGTATGATAGTAAACATTCACTTATGTATATGATTTACCGAACACGTTAAGGTACTGGCTTAAAAGCATCCTTATCATTTATGAAGTCGTTAACGGTATAATACGCCTTACTTATCAAGTAGCGCTTAACCTGAGACTTGAATTTATGCTGTGGCAAATTTGTTAAATCACTAGGAATTTTGTTATAAAAACGTGTACAGTTCCCAACGAAAGACGCACTAACCTTACGGAGACGGTGGGCCGACACAGCCAGCCTATGTTTATTCCTAGTGTTAAAGTTGTGAACGTCACTATTCTTCTTGAATTCATGAATGTTTTTACGAACATACATAATATTGTCCAGGATGTATTGGCAGGCTACAGTAAGTATGTGTGCCTCTTTAAATTTCTCCCTAAGGGAGACCCGAGCACCTAGTTCATAAATGGAGCGCACAGCTCGCTTTTGTAGCACAAAGATGGTCTGAATATCTGCCGCTTTCCCCCACAACAAAATCCCGTATGACATGACACTGTGGAAGTAGCTGAAGTATACCAGCCTAGCCGTCTCGACGTTCGTCAGGTGCCTGATTCGCCTCACTGCATATGCGGCAGAGCTGAGTTTGCCGGCCAATGCTGCCACCTGTGCATGCCATTGTAGTTTAGAGTCTAACGTCACACCCAAAAAAAACTGTCTGATCTTCAAATTT